>BSBM01000042.1:7985000-8082500 GCA_027924585.1 Larix kaempferi | reverse complement strand
AAGTAAGGGATTGTGATAGATAAACATGCATAAAATTGTGAAAATGGAAATGCTAAGAGGGGTGAGGAACTCATGATGCATAAAACTAAATAAACATAATCATAGTTATCACTATTGTAATCATAATTTTAGGTTTTGTGATGTTGGTATGGTTTGTTTTCTATAGGCTCATAGATAAAATTAATCAAGCCATGAAGGTTTTATAGTTTTATTAACCCAAACAAAATCATTGACATAGATCTGTGTGAAACAAAGAAAAACTATGCATTATCTTGAAAATGAGATTGACCAAACGAGTACAAGAATGGTGGATTGTTGACAGATTGCATTGAAGTAGTAAATATGTGTTTTTTTCCCAAGTAAGTATTGCAATAATGGAGATGTCATGAGATACATACTAAGCGGTCAAGAGGCTAGAAAATGTTCTCAATTAATAATAAAATATTAGATAAAAAATATATAAGAAAATTAGATTTGTCAACATGTTAGATACCCTCAGAGAGATGGAATATTTGATTCTCATGATGAAAGGTAAATGGTCTCATTTCCTTGTGCTCAGTCTGTGACTATTGTTTTCTATTCAAAACTATCATAGAGACACAAATGTTTAGTGAATGTTGATAAGAAGTTTCCAACTCCATTATAATTGACACCCATAACCCATCACTATTTTTTTTTACAAAGCTAAAAGTCGAGACATAGATAACAATGAAAATAACATTATGATGCGTTTGGTAGAGGAACACATTAACTAAATGGCATTATGATTATCATATCATCAAAGATAAAAATGCACATAGCACATTAATTCAAGTGGGTATTCAGACAGATACTGTGTCTAAGCTCCTCAAGGAAGCTTACATCAAGTGTCACTTGAAGTAGTGGATATGGAAATATAGTTATATAGGATTATCTAGGAATTGGATTTGTGATGGATTTTGTGTTATGAATGGGTACACCATATCATGGAATAGATGAAAACCAACAAAAATAGATATGATTAAATAATATTTAGATGCTAAAGGAAAGTAATGGGTGTTGAATCCTGAATCTTTCTCATAATTCATGTCCATCCTCATATAAAATGAAATACTCATTATATATCCAAGAGTTGCAAGTCACCAAGTTGATGTGTTGTTGAAAACGTGATGATCCTTTTGAGATATTATAATATTTGCTATCATTTATTAATGAGAAATGATTTTGAAAATTTGCAACTTTTTGTAAAGGAGTTATTTGAAATACTTATTTTAAACGAGTTTGAACCCTCAAAAGAGAAAAAAATATTCATTTTGATCGCTACTTGTAAATTTTGTAATAATAATATCCTATTAAAACAGTTATTTTGGAAGAATAATATCCTATTACAATAGTTTTAGTTTAAATATAAAATATATTCTATCTTCATATATTATGGAACAATGTGTTAGTAAACAAATGTAAATATTATATACATGAAAATTATGGGGATGTCCATAATTAAGGTGGCACATGGATATGTGCTTGTTTTTCTACATAGTTTATAATATATATCTTATAGTTTAGTGCTTATTCCAAACTACTCAAAACAAGACATAATAATTACTTCTGCAATACAACACAAAACATGTCTATTTAAAGATAATTTAAATTACTAAAAGTACCTAAAATAGAACAATGTCAAGGAAACATACTTGAAAATGAAGTAAGAAAATGTTGCCTTAAAGGAGTGTACATCAGGTCCATACAACCAATAGTAGTGGTAGTGACAAGAAACAAAGTGTGCAGGGAAACTCTCAACCCAAACAACCCCTTTGTCAATGACATAGATCCCCCGAGCCCTAAATCAGTAAACATGTGCAAGACATAATATTCTTTTCTCCCTCTAAATTAGCTAACGATGAACTTTATTTCCCTCAACTCCTCCTCGACACCAACAAGTAATATTCACAACTAACTCATATAGTTAACCACTCTCGTGCCACCCTTTAACCCACAAAAGCTATCGTATCTATAGATAAGAACCCCCCTCATAAAGCCACCCCCCTCTTAAAATTCCCTTTCTCTTGTTATTAAAATAAGGTTATATGCATGGATGAAACTTGTCATCCATGCACTAATCCTATTTTAGGTTAATAAATCCTAGTATGCACCTAATGTTTACCCTATTTATGATTATTTCCTTATATGTAACTATAATTATAATTAATTGCAAGTTGGGGCATTACATACACCACTCTCTTTAGGAAATTTCATCCCCAAGTTGTGTCATCCCATTTTTCATGTTCCCATGCAAGACATGCACAACATCAAACATTATACATAACCATGATGTGACATGAGCTTGCATAACTAGTAGTATTTTGTGGGGGTGAGATTTAATCGTGTGCCTATCAAGAGTAATTCTCATAACTACATTATTAAAAACAAAACATCCTATTTAAAGGACACCAGGTCAGCTTCATATCGCTTCCCAAAGCCATCAAAGGACACCAAGAAAATTTCAACTAGGGGCATAAAAACCAAAATGACAAACGGAATTGAGTTTTGTTTCCTCCTACAAGTTTGTTTGGGAAATGGCGAGATGAATATGATGCCCATGCACTCCATCGGTACATTTTTCAAAATATTATCTTATCGTGCGGAAATTACACTACATGTCACTTAGCAAAACCCTAGTTTAGAAAACTGTCAAAATAGACAACTTTCGGTCCATGAAACCACTAGAATAGGGTGTCCCTAGTGGTACTCAAATGTCATGAATCCAACATAACTAATGATTTTCCATCGTAGCCATAGTTTTTGAGCTGTGGCGAGTTTGATCTCGCTTCACAAGGCCATTCAAGGACACCGGGAAAATTTCAACCGGAGGCATAAAAACCAAACCAAGCAATGGAATTGAGTTATGGGAAAGGGAAAGATGACTGTGATTCCCACACACTCGCTCCCCACATTTTTCAAAATATTATCCTATGGTGCATAAATTGTATTGCACATCACTTAACAAAACCCTAGTTTATAAAATCGTCAAAATATATAACTTGCAGTCCATGAAGCCACCAAACAAGCATGTCCCTAGTGGTACTCAGATTTCATAAATCAAACGGAATTGACAAATTGTCCATCGGAGCAACAATTTTCTAGTTATGCAAAGTTTCATCTCGCTTCCCAAGGCCATTCAAGGACATGAGCCAAATTTTAACTGGGGGCATAGAAAACAAACCGGGCAATGAAATTGAGTTTCACTTCCTTCTGCAAGTGTGTTTTGGAAAGTGAAATATGATTGCGATGCACATGCACTCGCTTGGCACATTTTTCAAAATCTTATCCTATCCTATAGAAATTGCACTACAGGTAACTTAGTAAAACCCTAGTTTATAAAACCCTCAAAATAAATAAATTTCAGTCCATGAAGCTACCAGATAAGAGTTTTTGTAGTGGTACTTGGATGTCACGAATCTAATGTAACTGATGGTTTATCCATCGGAGCCACGGTTTTCGAGTTATGACAATTTTCATCGTGCTTCCCGAGGCCATTCAGGGACACTATACAAATTTCAATCGAGGGCATAAAAACCAAAATGAGCAACGAAATTGAGTTTCATTGCCTTCAAGGGCGAGATGACCATGATTCCCACACACTTTCTCCCCATAATTTTCCGAAATATTAGCCTATCGTGCATAACTTGCACAACACGTCACTTACCAAAACCATAGTTTAGAAAATCGTCCAAATAGACAACTTTCGGTCCATGAAGCTAGAGGACAAGCATATCCTTAGTGGTACTCGGAGGTCATGAATCCAACAGAACTAATGAATTTTCCATTAGAGCCACGATTTTCGAGTTACAAGCTTCATCTCACTTCCGAAGGCCATTCAAAGACACAAGGAAAATTTCAACCAGGGCATAAAATCCAAATTGAGCAATAGAATTGAGTATTGTTTCCTCCTGCAAGTGTTTTTGGACAAGGGAAATATGATTGTGATTCCCATGCACTCACTCGACACATTTTTCAAAATCTTAGCCTATCATGTAGAAATTGCACTACACATCACTCAGCAAAACCCTACTTTAGAAAATCATCAAAATAGATAACATTCGGTCCATGAATCCACTAAACAGGGGTGCCCCTAATGGTACTTGTATGTCAATAATACAATGTAACTAATGGTTTGTCCATCAGAACCATGGTTTTTGAGTTATGGTGAGTTGCATCTTGCTTCAAAAGGCCATTGAGGGACACCAGCCAAATTTCAACCAGGTGCATAAAAATCAAACTGAGCAACCAAATTGAGTTCCATTGCCTCATGCATTTGTTTTTAGGCAAGGGTTATATTACCATGATTTCCACACACTCGCTTCCCACATTTTGCAAAAATATTAGCCTACAGTACAGAAATTGCACTACACATCACTAAGCAAAACCATATTTTAGAATACCGTCAAAGTAGACAACTTTTGGTCCATTAAGCTACTTGACATGGGTGTCCCTTGAGTACTTAGATGTCACGAATCCAACGGACCTGCCGGTTTTTCCATCAGAGCCACAATTTTCAAGTTATGACGAGTTTCATCTGACTTCCGAAGGCCCTTCATGGTCACCAGCAAAATTTCAATCGGGGGCATAAAAAGAAAACTGAGCAACGGAATTGAGTTGTGTTTCCTATTGCAAGTGATTTTGGGAAAGGGAGAGATGACTACAATTCCCATGCACTTTCTTGGCACATTTTTCAAAACCTTATCCTATCGTGCATAATTTGCAGTAGACATCACTCAGCAAAACCCTAGTTTAGAAAAATATGAAAATAGACAACATTCGATCGATGAAGCCACTATAAAAGGGTGGCCCTAGCGATACTCGGAGGTCATGAATATAATGGAACTGATGGTTTGTCAATTGGAGCCACAGTTTTTGAGTTAGGGTGAGTTTCATCTCGCTTCCCAAGGCCATTCAGGGACATGAGGAAAATTTCAACTAGGGCATAAAAAAAAAACCGAGCAATGGAATTGAGTTTCATTTCCTTCTATAGGTATATTTAGGAAATGGAGATATGACCACGATTCCCACACACTTTCTCCCCACATTTTTCGAAATATTAAAGCCTATTGTGCAGAAATTGCACTACACATTACTTAACAAAACCCTAGTTTAGAAAACCGTCAAAAGATAAAACTTTAAGTCCATGAAGCCACCTAATAGGGGTGTCCGTAGTCGTACTCAGATGTCACGAATCCAATGTAATTGACGGTTTTTCCATCTAAGACACTATTTTTGAGTTATGACGACTTTCGTCTCACTTCCCAAGGCCATTCAGGGACACTAGGAAAAGTTGAACCTTGGTGTTAGCACAAGATTTGTGCTATGTTAAAACCCACCACCTAGGAGGTTTACATGTTAATTAACACACCCGCCACACCAGCACCTAAGTCCAAAATATTCAAATTGCAAGAAGAAGGACGAATTCAAAATTCAATATGATATATTATATGAAGGGCGGGCTTGTTTTCACTGAAAATGATTGTTTTAGTCATCATTTTGCATAAGCTGTCTCCGCCAAACCGGGAGGAATTTCAAGAGACCGAGAGACATTTTTCTCCATAATAGACCAGTCTACAATAACCTCTCTCAAAATTTACACAGGTGTCATGGTTGGGGGTAACCTATAGGTTTTTCAGAAGGTAATCTTCCAGAATTCACGTTTTCTGTGTGAGTCATCAACTTTCGGAGCAGATCTCGGCCAGTAGGAGGCGAGTCTAAGGAAACTCAAATAGGTTTTTAGGAGGCAAGTCTAAGGAAACTCAAATAGGTTTTTCTTTAGCATGGTCCAATATACAAAAACCTCTTTCCATTTTTATACAGCTATCACCATTTGAGATATACAACTATAGCACTGAGAGGAATTTTTCAGCAGCCTGAGGCCGGAAATGAGCAAAAATGGTTGAAACCGACTCCCAAGTTGTTGAATTTTCTTGTGCGGGTGTCCATACAGTTGTAATAGATTCCTATTGAGATAGTTCGACCCTAGGGCCAAAGTAGATCTATAAAATAAATGTAATAGAAGAATAATAGGTTGGAAAATCATTTGGTAGAGGCCTGGGGGAGCTTGGCTGTGTTTTGAAGCATTTGCCCTAATACATTTGTAGTGTTGAAGCTGAATTTCGACTGAGATTCCTGCATTATCTTTCTTGTAGTTTGTCTTTTCTTTTCCCATGTTAATTTGTGTCTCTTTCTTTGTTATTCCAGTCTGTAATATTTCTCTCATGCTTGGATAAGTGTAGCAGTAGGACATAATTCATAAACAATATGCTCTGTTCTTCTCGTTTCAGGCATTTCACCACCAATTTCTGCTAAAGTTCATATAGGATTCATCATTGCATGCCTTATATCAATGGACTGTTCATTTATCTTCTGTTTCACCAATTAAAAATCACTTTGACTATGCGTGGGTGATTATCTTGCCTTTGTTTAGATGTCTCATGAAGCAGCAATGTTATTTGTTTTATGTTTCATGTTTTGACTCCATTGCCCAATAGTTTTCCTTATGATTTTCTCTCCAAAAAGTTTAAACCATTTTGTTTCCAGCAGAAATCTGATCTTCTGTATGTTTTAATTGAATATCTTGAATGATGAATGCTGGTGTATATTTTCATTGTTGACACATTTGATTCTTCCACTTTTTCATGAGCTTATAGAAAGAGAACCCTCTCTGTTTGTTTTGGGTCAGAAAGCACAAGCTAAAGATTGGTTAGTGGTTATCCCGAATTTCCTTCTCCACAACCTTGGGGGTTAATTTGGGTTATAACAAATTGGTGCCATTGCCGGGGAAGCAATTGTCTTATCATCACTACGAGAACAACAAAGGTTTCAGATCTGAATGCTGATGGTGAACAACAGTCAGACATTGAGAAGGTTGTATCATTCACCTAGCAACTCCACTCAGCAAAATTCTAGTATGAAGGTGAATCCATTGGGAAGATCGGTGGCCCTATATCAGAAATTAGATGTTGAACGTCTCATGGAGACTCCACATCAAAGAAATCCAATGTTTCATTGTTTCACAGGCTGGTCTCCTCAGTCTTAAATCAAAATTTGCAGCTCCAGTTTTTCAAGATGGCTCCATTATCAAGAAGGTATGCTCCTATGAACAGAGCTCACATCCCTGGTTTTCCAAATATTATACCTGAAGTAGATTGGAAGACTTGTTTACCTAAGTTTAAAGATCATAAAGGAGAAGATGCTGCTATTCATTTAATTAGGTTTTATATGCATATACATAAGCTTGGAATTGGATTGCCTGAGGACTGTTTGATGAAAATGTTTATGGCAACATTAGAAGAGAATGCAAAGTCATGGTATCAGGAATTACCATCAGCAAGTTTGTGTTCCCTTGAGGATTTTCACACAATATTTCATGAACATTTTAAAAATCAATAACCCTCCTTGCTACTAGTTCAAGATTGTCGCATGCATGTTAAAGGTTTCATTGAAGATTTAGAAAGCATGTATGGTAATGATGAGGTTGTGGATGAAGAAATTTTAGAAATGGTGCATGAAAATCCCTTCCATGAAAAGGAAATGCAAAATAAATGCCATGACACTCAAGACAGTCTGCAGCAAACATTAGTTTCTCCTATGGTAGAGAATGAAGAAGGACAACATACTATGGGAAGTCATGTTCCCTTGCCTAAATATGAGGAAAGTTTGCAGCCCTCTTACCTTTCTTTATGTAACCAAGCTAGTGATGAAAGTAGCCAATCAATTGTCTCTGCTCCTTGTCCATTTTCTGATATAGACATTGAAGAAAGAAATGTTTTCTTAAATTCTGTGGAGAGTCAAGTTGATATTTCTGTTGAATTAAAGGAAGGGGAAGAAGCCATAGAAGAAGCTAGCTATCATAACACACAGGAAAACTTTCAGAATGTAGTTTCTCTTTTGGCTGAAAGTGAAGATGGCAGTGGCCTTGATGTGGAACATGTGCAGCAGTTTTGTCAGATCTCATTTGAGGAGGAAGAAGATCAATCTTCTCAGTTAAGTTTTTCTTCATGCCTTTCACTTTCAGAATTATTGTGCCAAGAAGGAATTGCTTCCTCTGTTTCTCTTGAAAACTTGGGTGATATTTCTTTTGAAACACAAGTAGAGAATCAAAGTCCATATTCAGAAATTTCAAAGAGCCAATAAAGTGGAGTGCATGTAGCAAATGATCTTGGTCCTATTGGATTCCACGAAAGACTAAATATATATGATATGGAGGATAGGAAAGATAAGCATAGTGATTCTTTTCCATTTGAAAAACATCTTGTGCATGGTGAAACAAAACGAGTTGCAGCGGTGGGTGTTTTTCAGGATCCCTTTTCATGTTTATTGGAGTCATTGAGAAAAGTAAATCATGAAAATATATCTCTTAAATTCACAAGATCAGAATTGCTTGATGTTCAAAGGGATGTTGTTATTTTGATGGATCATGAAGAAATTTTCAATAGAAGGTTTGAGTTGCCATCTTTTGGGTTCCTATTGCTATTCAGAAGAGCTGAATGCATGTTCCCGCCAAGAAATCATTTGATGGATTGGATTCATTGGCATTTCTGCATTATTTAATTGAGCAAGTTTGACATCTTAGAGTAGGTAGCTAGTCTAAATAAGCTCACAATGAGCATCTATTTCAGCAGTCTTCTGAATGTATAGTTCAGTTTCAATTTTCAACCTCCTTCAATTTTCAGTTTGCAACATGTACAATCATTTTTCAGCCTAATGTTTTCAATTAGTTTTCAGTTTTCAATTTTCAAGTTCAGCTCAGAAATTTTAGTATGTCTCTCATTCGATGGTTGCATGCTAAGGCAATAAATGGAGTTTTCAAGCAAATAGAGTAAAGAAGCTATAAGCAAAGGAGGTCTTCATAATTGAATTTTTTTTTATCAATGGTTGCATGTCAAGGATTTGTACTCTTCGCAGTGCATAAATTTTTGCAGCTTTGAACAACAAAAAAGAAAGAAGATTTTGATAAAATGGAGAAAAAAGGAAAAGTTTCCACCATTGGCAAAAAGATTAATTTTGGGCAAAGGGTTGATTTCTATATTTTAATCCTCCAATGTTTAATGTTTATGAAAGCAAAGATGAAGGCTTTGAAATTTTTGTAAAGACCATATAGCCAAATTTTTAAATTTTATGGAACAAAAGTTTTATTAAGGGAGACTAGAGTTTTGATGCATTTTGGGCCAAATATTGGACTTTTATATACCCAATGGTTTGAATCTTTATGAAGCCAATGTCTTATTAATGAAGACAAAGGGTCTTAATTTTGGATTGGGTAAAAATTTTAATGAAGGCAGAGCAAAAGTTATTGGGCCCACCCCTAGTGCTCAACACCGAGAGCCAAGCCAAAGGGGCCCACAATCACCACAACAGTCCGAGTGCCAAGCCCAAGCGTTTTTCTCTCTTTTGTTCCTTTCTATATGATGAACAGAAAGCGCTGAATGCCTATTTGATGCACTTTTTTATTCCATCAAACCATGAAGTATCAGAACGCAGTCCTCTCATCCAGCATATTGATGATGTTCTCTGCTGGGATGACAATCGACGCTTCTCCAGGATCAGTTAAATCGTATGAAGGCCCTCTTGCGCAACATCAGCTATCATTTCAACTATAACGAAAATGTGATCTTTGAGCAGCTGAGGTAATTGTTTGGAAAGGACAGAAGCTGCAGTTGTAAAGGCTGGAGGATTGATGGATCGCTCACCATGCCTACTGTGGTATATGGTTATTAAAAACGCCATACTTTTTCAGCTCTGAGTGAATATTCAAGCCTATCGGCTACCTTTCCAAGTGAAAGTTCAGCCCATCATTAAAGCCCACGAATTGAGAGCTGATTTCCGAGACAAGCAAATCCGAGTACTCCAGCACTTGTCTCCATAAAGCCGAGTTATCAAAGAGCAATTGCAGATGCACGTGGAAACACTGACAGAGATGATGAGGATGTCTTCTCTGATGGTGAAGCTGCAGGAGTAGTTGTCTCACCTCTCCACATGGGTGAAGAGGATGAAAGTGGACAATTGAAAAATATAATGTTTACAAATCCTAACTGTTTTTCTTTCCAAGACAAGGGATCAAAGGGATCGCCACCTACATTTCTTGTTTCCTCTCCCATACGGATAAATGATAACCGGATAAATAGCACGATGACCTCGGCTACTACTGATGGCAGTAATGGAAGTGATGATGAAAGCATGGCTGTCCAGGAGATGCGCACGGGTCGAGGGGAAGCGCTGCCAGCCATTGGCAAGTGGAGCATTCATTCGATTTCGTTCAGCTGTGGCATTTGAAGGAGTGATTTGAGAAGTAATGTGCAGGGGTGAACACGTTTTCCGCAACCTCATCAAAGAAATATATCACACCTTTGGGAAATATCAAAGTAATGTGCTCAGGTCGTTGCTGTTGATATAAAGTGTTGTAAGGGAAATATGTATTTCATATGCCAGTATTAATGACTGGGGATATTTATGAGGATATTTGTTATTGATGCATCAATTGTGCGCATTATGAAAAGACAAAAAGTCAATCCACTGAAGCATTCAAATAAAATTTCCTGTCCGTTTCCCCGAGCTGTGGAGTGGTCTGTCAGACGGGTTTCTTAAATGCATCAAGGAGCTTCCATCATGTTCGTTGTCCTCAGGCATCTGTTTACAGAATATAATTTCGAGAAGGCCCATTTCGGCAAGCAATACCCACGAGTTTTCCCCGAGCGGTTGTGATGCGAATTGTTGGCATTCTGCACAGACCCGGCTTCATTCTGTTGCATTATTGGAATATGGAATTGGAGAAAATTGATGTTTTATTTTGCAAAGGGGGAGACGCATGTTTCCAGATCAGTTTTGTGGCCGTCGATGATGGATCCAGGTCCAAAGTGCAGAAGCTATCCAATAGAGAGTGCGCAGGTCCAGGAAGAGTCAACCCTCCGATCCGAGGAAGAAAGGAAGATCAACGGTTGCCAGGGATAGCGTCGATTTAACATGCACTGAAAAAAATACATTTCTCAAATCTCCGCGATTTTGGTAGGAGCTCCATCTTTGTGACGATCTGGCCATGTGGGTGATCCACAGTCCAACATAATAGCGCTAATATTACTTCTGCAGTGAAATGGCAGGTCCAAAATATGCGCGGTGTAGTATTTTGCAAGAGTTCCTCCGCCCAATATAGGTTCTAGCCACGTGAAAGAAATTGGTGCTTAAATAAAGTTGCATGAATGTAAAGGTGAGTTTATATCTAATAAATTTAACTCTCCATGATCAATTGAAATTAATCAAGAGCCTTACATAATTCCTCCATTGTGTCGCACGGGGTTTAAAGGAGGGTTTCTATTCTTCCACTTGAAATCATACCACCAAATCAATGAGGAATTTTCTCTATGCAGTGGATAAAGACATTATACTATTTTTTTTAATGCTCCGGCTATCAGAAGGGAACATGGATATTTACCAGTTAAAAGCAGATCGTTGGACCATCTTTGTCCTATCCCAGCTCTGTTTTCGTCTGAACCATGCTCTCCAGCAACTAAAGGAAAATATGGTGGAATTGCTCAAATTAAATCTACATGAAAGTATGTCTTCTGCCATGCGAAAAGAGTAAGGTTCTATTGCATATGGTAAAGATTGGGCTATACCAGAGGTATAGGCTGCTACCACTCTTGCTAATGTGGAATATTTGTTAAAAAGATACATCAGGAATTTTTATACAATGGCCGAAGCAGCATTGTTAGCCTTTCTATATCTACATATTTTTGCTTTTGTCACGTCACTTGATCCAAGAGAAGCATGGATTCCCTTAACAATTTGATCTAAATTGGCATTAAGCATTGAGTGTCATGCTTTGTGACACATATGTAAGTAGGTGGTGAAAGCAGGGTTTTGTTTGCAACATGCTAATTTTGTTTTGACAGGCCACTAGCTAATATTGATGACATCTCCAAACCGAGGAAAATTGATTTGCTTTAGATAAAAACACAAGTGGCATTTGAAGGAATAACATCTAGCGGAAAGGCTTATCCTAAGCACTAGAGTGCCCAGCATACAAATGGCAGGTCCAATACAACCTATGTCAAGCAGGGTGGATTGACCATATTGCTCATTCCAAGTGATTGCATGTTGGTTGTTTGCAGTGGAAGAGGCTGTTTCAGTCACTGTTTCAGTTCACTAGCAAGGTCAAAAGGGCTTGCAGGTTACAGAAGTCGAGTTGCAGGCAGGAACAAAGTTTTCAGTTTGAAATTGGGAGATGCCCAATGGATCAGGAACTTGGTCTACGGTGTTCTTTATTGCCTCACAGGGAGGGTAGCATCCCCAGTTGGAGCCAATTGTTAGCAGCAGATTTGTGCTAAGTTAAAACCCACCACCTAGGAGGTTTACATGTCAATTGATACACCCACCACACCAGCATCTAAGTCCCGAATATTCAAATTGCAAGAAGAAGGACGAATTCAAAATTCAATATGATATTATATGAAGAGCGGGCTTGTTTGCACTGAAAATGACTGTTTTAGTCACCGTTTTGCAGAAGTTGTCTCTGCTAAAATGGGAGGAATTTCGAGAAACCAAGAGATTTTTTTCTCCATAACAGAACAATCTACAATAACCTCTCTCAAAATTTACACAGGTGTCATGGTTTGGGGGAACCAAAAGGTTTTTCAGAAGGTAATTTTCTAGAATTCACATTTTCTACGTGAGTCAACAACTTGCGGAGCAGATCCCGACCAGCTGGAGGCAAATCTGAGGAAAATCAAAGAGGTTTTTCTTCAGCATGGTCCAGTATACAAAAACCTCTTTCATTTTTTACATATCTATCACCATTTAAGATATACAACTGTGGCACCGAGAGGAAGTTTTGAGCAGTCTGCTGCCGGAAATGAGCAAAAATGGTTGAAACCAACTGCCATGTTGTTGAATCTTCTTGTGCAGGTGTCCATATGGTTGTAACAACTTCCTATCGATATAGTTCGACCCTAGGGCCAAAGTAGATCTATAAAAGAAATGTAATAGAAGAAGAATAGATTGGAAAATCATTTGGCTGAGGCCTGGGGGAGCTTGGCTCTGTTTTGAAGCATTTGCCCTAATACATTTGTAGTGTTGAAGTTGAATTTCAACTGAGATTCCTGTGTTATCTTTCTTGCAGTCTGTCTTTTCTTTTTACATGCTAATTTGTGTCTCTTTCTTTGTTATTCCAGTCTGTAATATTTCTCTCATGCTTGGATATGTGTAGCAGAAGGACATAATTCATAAACAATATGCTCTCTTCTTCTCATTTTAGGCATTTCACGACCAATTTCTGCTAAAGCTGGTATAGGATTCATCATTTCATGCCTTATATCGATGGATTGTTCATTTATCTTCTGTTTCACCAATTAAAAATCACTTTGACTCGGTGTGGGTGATTATCTTGCCTCTGTTTAGATGTCTCATGCAGCAGCACTGTTATTTGTTTTATGTTTCATGTTTTGACTCCATTGCCCAATAGTTTTCCTTATGATTTTCTCTCCAAATAGTTTAAACAATTTTGTTTCGAGCATAAATGTGATCTTCTGTATGTTGTAATTGAATATCTTGAATGATGAATGCTGGTGTATATTTTCATTGTTGACACATTTGATTATTCCAGTTTTTCATGAGCTTATAGAAAGAGAGCCCTCTCTGTTTGTGTTGGGTCAGAAAGCACAAGCTAAAGATTGGCTAGTGGTTACCCCGAATTGCCTTCTCCACAACCTTGGGGGTTAATTTGGCTGATAACACATGGGAATAAATACCAAATCGAGAAACTAAATTGAGTTCCTTTTCCTATTGCATGTGTGTTTGGGAAAGGGAAATATGAGTGTGATTGTGGTGCACTTGCTCGCCACATTTTTCAAAATCTTATCCTATTGTGCATAAATTGCACTACATGTGTTTAAGCAAAATCCTAGTTAAAAAATCATCAAAATAGAAACAATTTGGTTTATGAAGCCAACAAAAAGGGGTTACCCTAGAGATACGTGAAGGTCACAAAACCAATGGAACTTACAGTTTGTCCATCGTAGCCACGATTTTTGAGATATGGCGAGTTTCATCTCACTTCCCAAGGTCATTTAGGGACACCGGGGAAATATCAACCGGGGACATAAAAACCAAACCGAACAACGAAATTGAGTTTCGTTTCCTTTCGCATGTGTTTTTTAGTAATGGAGAGATGGCCATGATTCCCACACACTCGCTCCCCACATTTTTCAAAATATTGGCCTCTCATGCATAAATTGCATTGCACATCACTTAACAAAACCCTAGTTTAAAAAACCATCCAAATAGACAAATTTCATTCCATAAAGCCACTAGACAAGCGTATCCCTAGGGGTATTTGGATGTCATGAATCCAATGGAATTTGGATGTCATGAATCCAATGGAACTGGAGGATTTTCCATCATATCAAATATTTCTGATTTATGGTGCGTTTCATATCACTTTCAAAGGCCATTCAAGGACAACAAGAAATTTTCAACTAGGGTCGTAAAAACCAAACCGAGCAACGGAATTGAGTTACGTTTCCTCCTACATGTATGTCTGGGAAAGGGAAAGATGACTGTAATTTCCACATACTCACTCCCACATTTTGCAAAATATTAGCCTATGGTGCATAATATGCACTACACACCACTTATAAAAACCTTAGTTTAGAAAACCATCAAAATAGACAACTTTCGGTCCATAAATCCACCATACAAGTGTGTCCCTAGTGGTACTCAGATTTCATGAATCCAACAGAAATGATGACTTGTCCATCTGGTGGTCTACTGATATGATGACCGTTTTACAGGCTTACAGTTCAAGAACCTTACTTTAATTATTGACCAGGGATCGTACAAACTTAGAGTGATGTGATTTGGGCAGTGCGGGTAGGTAAATATTCTATTTTTGTGAAATCATATAAAGACGAACTGTTTGACAATCTTATTTTCTTCCTGAAGGAATTAATTGAATAATCTATGGAAGTATATGAAAGCATCAATCTATTTTAATGAAAGAAAACATCTAATCTATGAAAGCAAAAATTTATTCTAATAAAAGCATACATATAATATGTGAAAGCATACATATAATCTGGTAAAGCATACATCTATTTAACGAAAGCATGCATATAATCTATGAAAGCGTAAATATGCTATTTAATGAAATGCTTTGGAAACTTGATGTAACACCCCCAAAAATAATAAATATTTTATTATTGCTGCTGGAAAAGAACAATTAAAAACAATTATTATTATTTTATTATTTTTTGCTGAAAAGTAAAAAATAGAACAATTGTGTTTGAGAATATTTTTATTTATTAAAATATAATAAAAATGGGAAACAAGAATGGATCTAGTTGTTGAAGAGTGTTTGCTGAAATACAAGAGGAAACGGACAAATGGTTGAACCTGTTATAGATGTAGGAGGCATCATCCCTAAAAATCAGGTCACCATGCCTAGTTCAGTGCTAAAGAGTAGGAGGCTCATAAATGACCAAGTCCTTGGAAAGCTACTATAAATTAGTAGGTCCATGAGCAACATGAGGCTATCATTGGATAGGGATTGATAATTTACATTGCAAGAGATGGAGCAGTGAGGAATTTTTCTCTTGTAGTTCAGCAGACGAGCTCGAGGGTTCTAGATCTTGACTGCTCCAGGAATTGGTTGGGTGGAACATCAAACCTACTCTTGTTTTCCTAGCTTTGGTGCCAGGTTCTGGTTTTATACTTTAGTAGATTAAAGATTTTTATTCCGTACTGTATTTAAATTTGAATCGATCTGTCCCAGTGTATTCATTTTGATTTACGTTTTTTTTATGGAATCTAGGTTAGTATGGTGAATTGATAATCCTATTATGGTACTGGATTTAATTTACATTATCATAGTAATCGAATCCACAATAAATGGCATGTGTTTTATTTTTCTTGTTATCTGTCATTTTTAATTACAAATAGACTAATCATTTTGGAACGAGACTTGACTAGTGAATATTAAAACCTTCTCGGAAATCTAAGCACAAGCAATAAAACTCTTTTTGTTCTCAGCATCAAGGTAAGGTGGATCTATAAAAGTCATTTAATAGAATACTATATTAAGATTCCTATGGTTAAGTAAAATTGACCGTCAAAGTACACTTTTAATTTCTTTATCTTTAATCCTGGAAATTACTTTCCTACTGTACAACACTTTTATTTTCATTAATTTCAAAACCCTAGATCTTATTTTCAGAAAACCTAAACCAACAGAAGTTTTGTTAGATAGAATTGCAAATTGTTATGGATCGAGCTAAGAGGCCTTTATGGAAACAACTAGTTTATTAAAACCCTAAAATACCCTGTAGGGTAAAACCTTATTATTTATCCCTTAATAATTTTTCTTAAACATAATCATTCTTTAAAGTTTTCCAACCTCGCAGGTTCCCAATGCTAAATGCTTAAAGGTTAAATCCTATTCCATAGGGATCGGAATGCTGTAATATGCCTAGTCTTAAAGCTAACTACGTATTTAATAATTAAAGGAATAAAAATTGTAAACCGAGCATATAGTTTTTCCCTCTTTTATAACAATCCCTTATGCAACCTTATAATACTATAAGGTTTAATAAGAATTATGCATTACAGGAGGGAAGAGTTACTTTTCCACAACAGTCATCCTTTAAACCCAACAGTAATCAAACTATAAATTACGAAGCTGTGCATGTGATAGAGCCACGAAGGCTCTTTGCGTATTTATAAATGTATTAGGAAAGCCTAAAATTAGATTGGGATAAAACCCTTCTTCAAGATTCGAAACAAGTAATGGTTTCCAGCCTATTTCAATCGTATTTTAAACACCGATAACCATATTGTATATGCCCAGTCTAGGGATAGCCACCTAAACCATATTTTTCTAAAAACCAAATCAATAGTCTACATATAGATTGAACACGCTTTCACTTCAGGCTAAATGTTTAAACTTAAAATGATTGTCAGTATTTAATGTTTAGAAGGACAATCAACGACCTTTAAAAACTTTAAAAACAAATCTCACTGTGTAAGTGCGGTTTAAAAATTAAAAACACAGTCCTCTTTTAACTGGTGGAAACCATTGCATTAAAACACAGGAAGAAGAACATCATAAGCAGAATTTCTAAATTGGATAAATAAAATTTTAATAAAGGCTCTTTTCCTATGAAAGCTATATATATATATATATTCATATACAAATTCACTGAGTTCTACACAAAGCGTTATCCATTATAGAGCCTGGAAACATTTTCTTTCACGCTGGGCGAAACCCTAGTTAGGGTTTCAAAACAATACATAGCCGTAATTAACATTCAGAATCAAAAAAAACTTCCATTACATTGTGTCAACTCTACACTGAGTCGGTGGAGGACCAAGTACCTTTGTAAAATTTATAAATTTATCCATTTATTACAGAATTCGATTTTTTTTAGAACACTTGAAATAGCTGAGAATTAAACGCCGCTCTTTTGCTGATAGAGGAACCTTCAATCAAGACCCGAGACTTACCACTTTGAAAGGAAACCACCTAGAATTCTTCGTGACAGCCACATACCAAGAATGCGTGGAATCCCTACCACAGTTGCATAATAGTCAAAAATTTTATTACAAATTACAAACGCGAGTTAAATTAAAAATCTTTGGTAAAATCAATGTTACCTCTATAAGATTTCTCCATGGCCGACACAGGAAGGCAGGAAGTATGGCAACGATGTTGCATGCCAAGAGGAGCAACCTCCCAGCAAGAAAAGCTAGCTTTTGTGTATTAGAGTTTTCTTTTGATCAGAGCTAACATTGGGGTGCCAGGGTGGCCATGATAGCCGAGGGGAAGAGCTTGGCTCTCCTTTTCCTTTACAACTCTCTAAACAAAAATCAAACCCTTGCGTAGGTTTAGTGTTATGTCTCCAGGCACGTGAGAATCGCGTGAAGGAATTTAATGCACCAGCTGGTTCCCTTTTGTTTTAAAATATTTCGTTTAATACCCACCTTGATATAGTTTTGGCGTCCTTTTTCTTTAGGCTTTAATGGTATCACCTTGGAGCAACAACATTTTCTATAAACATGGTTAACAATGCTTAAGATAGGAATCCCTTTTTCTTATGGAGCTAGGTTTACCTCATAGTCAGCGTTTGTAGGTTTCATATGATTGTCATAATAGGAAACCTTTAACCTTTTTAACCAGTGCTTGGGAAGGAACCAATCTGTCACTAGTGCAAAAGGATCCATATGCTCTATATTCATAAGCAAAGTAAGGCTCGGGGCTTGATCAAGGTTTCTAGTCACATATTAAGAAAATAACCACTTTCATTTAAGCAAGTCATAATAAATAATTAAACCAATCTAAGCAAACATGAGTTCACAACATCGTTAAACAAAAGATTTTTTAATGATAATGTATGTTGTCAAAGTCATGATAAGTTAGAACGTATACTTTTAATGTCACTTTTACATTTACATAGCAATTCTATATTTTGTACCTTACATTTTTTTTTTTGATTTTGTGAAATTGAGGGATTTAACATATGGTATCAGAGCTATGTTATAGCACTTGGCCTTAATCGGCTCAAAACATTTTCCACTATTATTAAAAATTTTAAACTAATGACATATTTTTGTATTTGTTTTGTATTCAAGTACTAATTCCATGTATTAGGAAACAAACTGTGTGGTTAAGGGAGAAATGGCATAGTTTGGAATGCCTGAAGAGACACCCCCTCGAGGACTGGAAGATACTGGAGGAAGTATACTTTGGGAGCAGCTAAATGAAAGCAGAGATAATAATCCAGCTAACTTGCAGCAAAACGTTGAAGAACTAAGGGCGGAGTTAAAAAGAGTTAGGGAAGAAAATGAACGAATAATGAAGGCTCAAGAATAACTAAATACTATCTTACTAGCCAAAATACATAGTAATGAGAAGGATAAACACAAAAACCCTAAGGAGGGTAAGGCAGCCAAACCCCCTAAACCTAAAGGGAGAAAACTGAATTTTTCCAGCCATAGGGTTGAAATGTCTAGTGAGGAATCATTGAAGCAAGAACGAGAAGACTCCAGTGAAAGTAGTGACCACCATAAAAGTAAAAGGAAGTATAAACCATATGAGGAAATTTCAGTGGAATTTAAGAAGATCAAACACCCCATGTTTAATGGTGAAATTGAAAAAGGTGAAGAAGCTGAAGCCTGGTTACCAGGCATGAACAAATATTTCTAGATATACAACTATTTTGATGAACTTAAGGAAAATATGTCCATATACAACCTAAGTGGAAAGGTTGATATATGGTGGCAGGACGTTAAGAAAGTGAAAGGAATAAAAGAAAGAGAAGTAAATTGGAAAACTTTTAAAAAGTTATTTAAAAAGAAATATCTTTCAGAACAATTTTATGAAGAAAAGCAAAAAGAATTTTATGAGTTAAAATTAGGAGGCATGAATATGAAAGAGATCTGCAGTAAATTTCTAAGTTTACTCCATTATGTGCCTTATATAATAGATGAAAAGCCAAAAATACAACGTTTTCTCAGCTATTTTCCCACTCTGTTCAAAAAACGAATTGAATTCGATAACCCCAAGACATTGGAAGAAACCATGAGGAAGGAAAACTACTGTTATGAACAGAACAAGAACAACAGAAAAAGTATGCCAAGCTGGAATGTAAGCAAACGGGACCACTTCGAGAAAAAAACAACAACAACAAATTTCACCGAAATGATAGAAGTAACTACAGGGAATATCAGGGTAATAATCATAGAAATTACAAACCCCAACCCCATGCCATAAGAGAAAAAGAACCCTTTAATAAGCATGTTGCTCCGAAAGAACCATTAAAGTGTTGGGAATGTGGTGACCCACATTATTTTAAGGACTGCCCTAAAAAGAAAAAGACTTTTAATAAAATTCACTCTCTTCAAGAGGCAATCACAGTTTGAGATATGGCGAGGAGTATGCTCAGAATCAACGTGGCACTGGAAAATTGACAGGAAGATCACGAAGCGTCAATGGTTGAAATTCAAGGTATGTTAAAGAATCATCCTATTTCCATTTTAATCGATCCGAGTGCAAGCTTAAGTTATGTAGCACCCAGAATTGTAGAATTATGTAAACTAGTACTTGAAAAATTCGAAAAATCATGGCTGGTATAGTTAGCTATAGGTACTAAATGCAAGGTCACTAGTCATGTTAAAAATTGTGAAATTCTGATGAATGAGAAGAACACAAATGCAAACTTGAATATTTTACCTTTAGGTTCTTATGATTTGTTGATTGGAATGGACTGGTTAGAGGAGCATAAAGTTATGTTAAATTGTTTTGATAAAACTTTCACCTACATTGATAAAATTGGAAAGGTAGTTACAGTAACAAAAATTCCCAATAAAACCACTCTTAGAAAAATAACAGCTCTATAGATGAAAAGATTTGTGAGAAAAGGATGTAAGGTATTTGCTGTTTACATAATGGATAGCAGGGAATTAGAAAATAAACTTAATTTACACGATATACCAATTTTACAATATTTTAAAGACATATTTCCAGAAGAAATTCAAGAACTGCCTCCTAAAAGAGATATAGATTTCACGATTGATCTAATACCAGGAGCTGTACCAACATCCAAGGCTCCATGTAGAATGAATGTATATGAACTCACGGAATTAAAAACATAGTTACAACAACTTTTAGATAAGATTTATATTCGGTCCATTGTTTCCCCTTAGGGACCACCGGTGTTATTTGTAAAGAAAAAAGATGGAACCTTGAGGTTATGTATAGATTACAGGAAATTGAATAAAAAAACTATAAAGAACTGATATCCTTTTCCTCGGATTGATGATTTGTTTGATCAAATCCAAGGGGCAACTGTCTTCTAAAAAATAGATTTAAAATCTGGTTACCATCAGGTACGGATCAAGGATGAAGACATCTTCAAAACAATGTTTCGAACTCGTTATGGTCATTACGAGTTCGTTGTAATGCGATTTGGATTAACAAATGCACCTACAGCCTTCATGAGTCCTATGAATAATGTTTTTAGTGGTTATTTAGATAAATTTGTCACTATCTTCATTGACGACATATTGATTTATTCAAAGAACGAACAGGAGCACGAAGAACATTTAAGAATAATACTGAAAATTTTAAGAGAACACAAATTGGTTTCTAAGTTTAGCAAGTGTGACTTTTATAAAGACAGAATTCATTATCTAAGACATGTAGTGTCTAAAGATGGAATTCATTCGACCCTGATAAAATCAAGGCTATCAGGGAATGGCCGGTCTTTAAAAATGTAACCAACACAAGATCTTTTATGGGGATGACGGGCTACTATCGGAAATTCATTGAAGGGTTTTCAAAAATAGCTTACCCAATAAACTCACTACAAAAGAAATGAAAAAGGTTTGACTGGAACGAAAAATGTATGGGAAGCTTTAATAAACTAGAACACCTTTTAACTACTACCCTATATTAAAAATTTCGATATGTTAAAATATTTCGTCGTATGCACCGATGCATGTAACGAAGGATTAGGAGGAGTATTAACCCAAGAAAACCATGTCATAGCTTACGAATCTCGAAAATTAAAAGATCATGAGAAAAATTATACTATGCATGATCTGGAACTTGCTGCAATTATACATGCCTTAAAAATGTGGCAACACTACTTAATAGAAGGAAGATTTTTAGTTATGTCAGATAACATAAGCCTAAAATACTTATTTGACCAATAGAATTTAAATGCTAGACAAGCCAGGTGGCTGTCCTTTTTAAGCGAATATGACTTTGAAATAAAACATATAAAGGGTAAAGAAAACAAAGTTGGAGACGCTTTAATCTGCCATGCAAACTTGTTTTATGCAAGCAATAATTACGAATCTGATATGGAAAAACATATTTTAAATGTAGAAAATTTTGATAAAGAATACCATATTTTAAAGAAGAAAACTGCTAAAAATGAAAGAAATCAGTTAAAGATTGATTTCGGTATTAATGAAAGAGGATTATTGTTGTTTAAAAGTAGACTTTACATACCCAATTCTGCAGAAATCAAGTTGACTATTTTAAATGAATTACATAAGCAACCTTATTCAGGGCATCCAGGGTATCAAAAGATGGTTACCATGATTAGGAAGGATCTTTTTGTCCAAACATGAAAAAGGAAGTAGCAGAATATTTGGCTCGCTGCTTAGAATGCCAGCATGTCAAGGCTGAACACAAACATCCATCCAGATTGTTGCAGCTACTGCCCATTCTGAAATGGAAGTGGGAAATGATCAGTATGGATTTTATAACTTGCTTACCAAAAAATTTCAGACAGCATGATTCGATCATGGTTGTAGTAGACAAGTTAAGCAAAGCTGTTCACTTTATCCCTGTGAAGTCTACATATAAAGTTGTTAACATTGTAGATATTTTCATGAAGGAGATATTCCGGCTACATGGCATACCAAAGGTAATAGTCTCGGATAGAGACACAAAGTTTACAAGTAATTTATGGAAGGCATTGTTTAAAGGTTTGGGAAACCAGTTGAATTTCAGCACTGCATACCACCCACAAACAGATGGGCAGACCGAAAGGGTAAACCAAACTTTGGAAGACATGCTGAGAATGTATTTCATGAACAAACCTAGTAAATGGGAAGATTATTTACATTTAGTTGAGTTTTCTTACAATAATAATTTCCAAGTTTCTGCAGGTATGAGTCCATTTGAAGTTTTATATGGATGTAGGTGCAACACTCCAATATATTGGAGTGGCCATGTATATAGGTTAATGCTAGGACCTGAACTTTTAAGAGAAATGGAACTAATAGTGCAACATGTACAACATAATTTAAAGGCTTCCCAAGACAAGCAGAAAAGTTATGCCAATCTAAAACGAACTCCCAGAGAGTTCCAGGTGGGTGATCATGTATATATAAAGGTAAAGCCTAAGAAAATCTATATAATATTGGGGAATTATTCAAAATTGGAACCCAAGTATTGTGGGCCATTCGAAATTTTGGCAAGAATAGGTCCTGTTGCATATCAATTAGCATTACCAATTTACCACCTAACATTAAGGTACATAATCTGTTTCATGTGTCTATACTGAAAGGCTATGTTCATGACATCTCACACATAATTGATTGGAATGTAATCCAGGTGGAACCGGATGGAGAGTTCCAGGTGGCACCGGTACGCATTCTCCACAGGAGAGAAATCACTCTCCGGAACCATATCATTGGACAATTCAAGGTGCAATGGGAGCACCTTAGTCCAAAAGAAGTTACTTGGGAACTAGAGAGTGATATGTGGGAGGCATATCCAGACTGGTTCCAAGAAGATCTTATGGAAGAATAAAACAATGTTGTAACACCGAGGACGGTGTTACCTTCTAAGGGGAGTGTTGTGGGGAAAATGCACCTATAGTTCAGGGGAGAAACTACCAACTTACGGTGATAAAGATAGACTTACAAGCATTCTACAAGTACAACAAATAAATGAAGAGATTAGGGTTTAGAGATGTAGGCACCTTATTCAGAAGGTTGATCCTAGCTTTGCCTCCCTCGCTCTTCGATGCTTATCCAGTGTCGCAATGCCCAGACCTGCAAAACAACTTGATACCTTTCTCAAATACATTTGACTACATATATAATACTGATATCTATAATGGAAAGAGACATCAAACTATAATCAAACAGTGATCAAATCTTAAGACACATTAATAGGTCATATTTGGAAAGAGAAGAACGTCTGATCTTTATTAATGAATGAAAGCAAGTACATACAATTATACCTTCCTTCAAGCTTGGCACTTCACGAAACCTAGATTCAATATCTCCTGCTTCCGTTCTCCAAGGATCCCAACCTCTAAGAAATTGTACTAGGGTTTACCAAAACTGAAGCACAAGAGAGGGGATGAGGGTCTCCATTCCTCCAGCATAACTTTGTAATTGGGCTTGGTCCCCTCACATGACCCTTCTACCCTCCTTATATAGTCAATGAGGAAGAGGAAAAGAAGTTACAACCGCTCAAGAGGTTTCCCAACCAACTTAACTTACTCGAATTTCGAGATTTTGACCAAAACAGGTGTGTACTCTACTCTATAGTAGACAAAGTCGCGTACATATGGCAATGGGCGCTACTTTGAATGAGGTAAATTCGCGTACACACGCTACTATTATAACAGTAGAGTCGCGCTCATAGTGAAAAATGGCCAAAAACAGGCTTTTCTGCTCATTTTCAGGAGATAGTTTGGTCTGGAAAAATGTTCCTAAGGGTCATATACATCAAATGGGTCAAGAATGAGGTAATTTCAACCATTTTTAGTGTCCCAAATGACTCCTCCATCCACAATTGTCCTGTTGTGTGACTGAACTTGATCTCAAGAAGTGTCGTCATGCGACCAAGGGAAACAAGTGTCATCACGGACGGAGAGGTGTCATTTCAAGCTATAACAGATGCCCCCTAATGTATGAGGTCAGAGGGAGTGTGGGAAATGATGGCCGAAATACATTATAAATAATAAAGAGTTGAATCATGGAGGAACTGGAGAAACCAAGAATCATAGGCTCAAATGAAGTACCTGAAAGCAAAGGCAAAGTTAGACAAACTTATCCATGGGGTAACTGTCCATGTTCAAATGGTGGAACATGATCTCCAAGAGGATACAACAATGGTCCAAATACTGATGCATATATCATGGCCACTAAAATACAAGCGTGGATCCATGAGGAACATAAGTGTAAACATAGCCACATAAATACAAGGTGGATCTATGTCAAAACTGGAGAACATAGCCATAGAGAACAAGCTGGATCTATGTCTCATCAAGAGCCCAAAAAGAGTGTGGCTCAGTCTTGCGCAACTTGGACGATAACATAAATGAGGTGATGCTATCGAGGATCCCAAGGTCTTCATCCAAAAAACAACCCAAGGTACAAACCTATCCATGCGAATAAATGAGCTGTTGTCGAACATGGGAGGTATCGTTTGATTACCGGTCATTGATGTATACCGTTAACAAACGCGAGGGTGTCCACCAATAATGAAAATGGAACCCAAGGTACCTAGTACATTCAAGCAAGTGCGAATAAGTGGTCTTGCCGTCGAACACTTGAAGAATCCATCGGATAGGAGACATTGATGTATTCCCATCTATCCAATAGCGAGGGAAACTGCCACTAATGACTGCAATCCCCAAGGTACTAACCGAAACTCTAAACGTCATTCCCAGAGCACAATGAGCTGAAGTCGATGGGAAGAAGTTCGTTGGAAGGGAGGCCTTAATGCATCCTCCATCATCCAACACGAGGGACACTCAAAAGGTATGAGCTGATTTGGAGTAGGACAGAACACAGGATGAAACATACTGACACCAAGGAATGGTCGACACATGAGGTCAAGGCAACTGCAGAATGGCCGACATAGGTTATATCCTTGAACAGTGAGCACGACACAAAAGTGACTTAGGCAGCTTTGAACACAAAGGGACCACGATGCAAGTCTGCAATGTAGGAGACATTAACAGATTCTCCAAATGATTGGAAGACTAACCAAATGGAGGAGTAGGAACTCTGAGATCAAGTTTACCCTAAGGCCAATGCTAGAACCCAACTTGTTTGATAGACTCAAAACAGGTGCTTTGTTCAAGGAGATAGTTGACTTGCTGCCATCATATTGAAAGATATTTTAACATTCTTCCCTTCCCTTTCCTTTGTCATTTTTTAACGAGCTTGAAAAAAGAACTAGAGCATGCTCGACGGTATTTTCATATTTAAGGAGTCTGAAAAACCTAGAAGAAAACTCCATCACCTATCCATGGATTTTATATCGAGCCTGGATTGGTCTGTGCTCGGCGGTGTTTTCTTGCTTATAGAGTTGAAAAACTTAAACAGTCCTCTACTTACCCTCTCGTGGATTTCACATCGAGCCCGAGTAGGTGAATGCTCGCTTGGTGTTTTCACATTTCGAGAGTCTGAAAACCCTAAAGACGACTCCAAAGGTCCTTTTTCGTAAAGTTAGTCTCCTTCCCCGAAAAAGTGTAAAATGATGGAAGAAGAACTCTTCTAGCGCATACAAGAGTATACCTAGAGTATACCTTTTCCGTAAATTATCCACCAAGGCCCAGAAAAGGGGTAATTCTATACCTAAGTGGATGTCGATTCAGTTATTTTAACGAGCCTGAAAAGACAACTATGCTCGGCAAACTTTTCCTATTTAAGGAGTCTGAAAAGGGCTTAAAAGAACTCCATAGGGATCTTTTCCGTAAAGGTTTAACGAGTCCGGAAAAGTAAACTCATGACCTCCTTACTGTTTTTAATGAGCTCAAAAGAGATAGGAAAATGCTCATAACTTCCTTCCTGTTTTTAACGAGCTCGAAGGAAAGGTGGAAGAAATGCTCGTAGCCTCCTTACTGTTTTTAACGAGCTCGAAGGAAAGGTGGAAGAAATGCTCGTAACCTACTTACTGTTTTTAACGAGCTCAAAGTAAAGGCAGAAGAATGCTCGTAATGGGAGGAAACGAGTGTCAGGGACATGCAAAACTAGCTCCAAGCGCATGGAACAAAGCTATGCCTAATGCAAGGAACATGGGCAAGATAAGGACACTGAGGGTGTGTCTCCTCCAGGTAAAAGGTGTCAAATTGAAAAGGCAAAATGATACAGGGCTTAGCGGAAATGAGATCAGAGATGGAGGCTTATACAACGGACTAAAAGCGTGGAAGCCGGCTTCAGGCTCATTAGCGCAAGCGGGATCATAATAGATGCATATGCAATTTGAACACAAAGATGGGAGCCTTATCAGGGATGGCCAGAAATATGTGAGGAAGAAAGATATGAGGCTTCTTCTCAAAGTCATGGTAAATCTAAAAAGGCTCCCGAGCCTATGAGAAAAACTCAGCATGGGCACCAGAATGGCATAAGGGTGCTGACTAGGGTGACCCATGTTAGGTAGGCTCTGCTGTCGGACTGGTGCACAATGCATAAAGAGATGGCTAACACACCAATATCCAACAGGTTCGACCCTATGGCGAATTCGGATGGCAAAAGGTTCAAATGCAACATAACAGCGGGGAAGCCTAAACCTATATGCAAGGTTCCGAATATACCTGACATGGTTGCACAAGGTGTCGAAAAGGACCAGTAAGCAAGTATACATCCAGCTAAGAATCCTGTCTCCAAGAAACATTAGTACCGGGATCATATCTAAAACATATGTAAAGGAAGACCCGATACAAGTCACTGTGGTAGAAATACTTTCAACTTCACTATCATCAACAGCAGGCATAAACAAGGCAGAGTCTTCGAATGAAGACTCTATGGTACCCAAGCCCGAGGACTTACAATCAACAAGATCAAATTCAGGATGAAGATCAAAGTTGAAGGACATGATGGAATCTGCAGAAACAAATTCATCATCACGGGAGTTGAAAATTCTAGAAGCATAATCAAACTCAGCAGGAACACCGATTTGCTGATCTATAGGAGAGTCCAAAGACTTAACAGTAGGAAGATCAGACTTTAAGGTCAAACTGGGGCTGGACATAACTGTGACTGGATCAACATCCAAGTGAATGGCAGACTGTACCATAGACTCTAGGAAAACTTCATCGGAAGGAAGTATATCATCCCAGATAGAATACATATCTAAACATTCAGATGGAGATGTCACTTGGTCAAAAGATGGGACCATGTCCCGAGAAGGTAAGCATGAACTCAGAGACTTCTTCTCAGTAGCAGTTAAACTCAAGGAACAATATGCCACATGAGGCGCATGTGACATAGTAGTGCCTAATGACGAGGGATCAGACTGGTCTACAGTTGGGTAATAAGGAGGATCAACGAATGCAAGCTAGTCGATGGTGACAATGTTTTCGTTATGAGGGAAATGCATCACACGAAAAAGCGTAGACACCACAGCATGCATAGCATAAACGTAATCACGCCTAAGGATCATATCAAAGTCCATAGGGTCCTTTAAAACCATAAAATCAACTAAGACTATTTTTCCACCCAAGGTAACAGGTGCCTGACGGAGGAATCCGATCGGTTCACTAGGTCTTCTATCGAAGGTCAACGGCCAATTAACAGCTGGAATAACATTAGGGAAACCCAAATCTCTCCAAGCATAAGCGGATAAGATACTAACAGAAGCACCTTCATCAACAATACATCGATCAACCGTATGGTTCCCGATATCAACCTTTATCTGAAAAGGTGTCGAAGAAGGAAGGCGAGGTTCGGCTAGACTATTCCAATCAAAGGAAACAATCCTAGGGCTTGGTAGGGGTTCAAATGGCACAGATGAAGTGCCCCCTTTTTCAGGAACATCCAAACTGGAAATGTAGAAGACTTCAGTAGTAGTTGCATCAATCTCTGAAGGACTGATGGGATCGGTCGAAGATTGCATCGATTCAATCACTTCACTCTCCGAAGGAAGAGTGGGGTCGACCAAAGATTGCATTGGTTCAACCACTTTATCAACCAAAGGTTGATCTGGCTGCAGGGAATCTATAGACAACTCAAGAACAGAGGTTCCTTCCGACATGGACCACACTCTTCGTGCCTCTGGAATGGCAGGGCATCGGTGAGTAAGGTGATCTCCCTTACAAATTTTACAAGGGAACTTTGGTTTCCGTCCTATAGGTTTAGACTCCTTTACAACGTCAGTACTCTCAGCATGACTAGCATTGGCTGACAGCTTGCCCCCAGCATGACTCACAGAGGCTGGTTGCTCAGAAGCAGAAGACTTTTGAACTAAGGACCACACTTTTTGCACTTCTGGAAGTACAGGGCACAAGTAAGTAAGGTGGTCTCCCTCGCAAAACTTACAAGGGAACTTAATCTTCTGTTTGTCGGGTTTGTCGACAATGTCAACTCCCTCAGCATGACTTGCAGTGGCTGATCTGGTATCTCCAGTATGACTCACAGGAACTGGTGACTTGTCATTAATATGACTAGCAGTGATCAATGACGTGTCCTCAACATGACTGACAGTGGTTGAAGACAAACTTTCAGTATGATTTTCAGTGACTAAAAGTTTTCTCCCAGCATGACCTCCAGAGGCTGGGTGGGTGCCCCATGCATGATCTACAGAGGCAGGGTGCTTGCCCCCTTGTTTTGGCATCTTCTTCCTATTCTTCCCCCGTCTATTCCTTTTAGACTGCTGGTTACTAGTATTGCTACTTTCACCACATGAGGTAGAAGGAGGAGGACAAGATGTTACTGGCAAAGGAGACACAGGGTTCTGATGCTCTTGATTTGAGGTGCTCACAAAAGAAGCGTCAGGAGCATGCAAGGCATTCGGAGTGGAAAACAACCAAACCGGCAGCCCAATAGTGAATCCAGGAAGATTCAGAGTAGCCATTAAGGGAGCACCAATGTTTCCAATGAATGGAACAGCACAAGGATCCCCCGGAACAGGGGTACCTTGATTGGCACTCGCCGGAATGCTAGACATAGTTTCTCGCTCAAATGAACAAGAAGTTCCCTAAGGAAAACTAAAAACAAGTAGCACAAAGAGCACACCACTAAAAAAAGGTCCTAAGTAAATCAAACCAAGCAAACAGATGCCTTCCGGAGAAGAGTCTGGGATGATGAGGGCCCAGAACAGATCAACGAAGGATGAAGGACAGTTACCTGGGGTCCACAATACAATGACTAAGGGTGCAAGCGCTGGAATCACCCAACCGCCCTCCCAAAGACCTGCAAGGGATTTCCTCCCACGTCTGTCCTAGGTACAGCAGATATACCCTCTGCTGTCACCTGTGTAGGAACCTAGAAGTCTGATACTAAGGATACCACAACACCGAAAAATCCTGGGGGAACAGTCACCGGTCGAATCAGAAAGCGTGGGCAGGGTAGCTAAGCCCGAAACTCGAAAGAGTCCCCAATAGGCTATCCGATCCTGGCGTATGCTCAATCAGAAAGTAGGAGAGGTATTCCCACAAACTGATCTCACATTGACCTACTGCATATGCTCCCAGGCAAATTTTGAGTGTGGTGGATTTGCCTAAATGATAATCTCACTACGATTATTGCGCAATGTGTGATCTTGGGTGGTTTAAGGTGATTTAAACCCAAGACCCTAACCAAAACTAGTTGGTGTAGTGTACCCTAAAAAAGAAAAGGTTTCTAGTTCATTTTATTAATAAATTTTAAGGGCTACTTGATTACTCAAAAAGGTAGTGGGTGTGTGAGAGTGGTTATAATAGAAATAGAGTACTGAAAATGAAATATTTACCACCAAACAAATATTTTTCTTTTCAATGCAAGTCTTAAAATTCTGATCTAGAATGCATGTGCAAATGAAATTTTTTAATCTTTTGAATGCAAAAAAGGTAAAAATAAAGTCTAAATGTAAAAAATTAAACTCAAAACCTAAGAATGCAGCTACTCAAGCAACTAGGTATGCAAAAGAAAACTTGTTCTTTTTGATGCAAAGCACTCTAAAATCTTTTAAGCCACTTGCAAGGTACTCTATTTAGAAAATGAATCAAAATTCTTTATGCTTTTCAAAGGTAAGAAACAAAAACTGAAACTAACCTACTATCAAAGCACAGCAAAGAAACTTTTAGGTTCTCTTTATGAAACAGTAAAAGCTACCAAATATGACTTTCAAATTCTTATTGATGTAAGCATGCCAAACATTGGGAAAAGAGTACGAAAACTACTTTTAGACCCAAATGAAGCAAATGACCTACGAAGAAGTATGGTTTGGTAAAGTCAGGTCTGCACATAAACAATGCAAACAAGGTCTTGAACAACAGCCAAAACACTTGAGCTTTCACTACAAAAGAAAAACTAAAAGCATAAGGGAGGACAAGAAACCAACCTAAAAGAGAAATTTCACTCAAATAGATACAAACATGGTCAAAAAGACTCAAGAGGTTTCAAATCCAGTGGAAATGGGGCAAGCAAGTTCAATCAGACTCAAATTAGGGTACAAAACACCAAACAGGTCCACAACCCCCCAACTTAAGTCAACAAACCCCAAAACTTTCCAAACAAGCCCAAATTGATCGAAAGAGGTTCAAATCATGAATGTAGGATCAATACAAGGATGGGAGACCACTTACAAGGGTTTAACACAGACCTAAGGTCATCAGGGACCCCCAAAAATGCAGCCACAGCCCCCAGATTTGGGTCCACAACCCAAAAACTCAAAAATTTCAAACCCAGATTTTGAGCGCTACTGTGTATGAAGGAAACTAGCGCTCATAGCAGTATGGGCGCTACTGTGCAAAGGAAAAGTAGCGTATGAGCGCTACTGTGTGGTACAAACAGTAGCGTACAAGAAAAAAAAGTCTAAAAAACGGGGTTAAAACCCCCAAACTGGGTCCACAAAGGTTTGCAAGGGTTGGGAAGGGTCTGTAAAAAGCCCAGGAGGGTCAAACAGAGCCTACTAACTGATCCTAATCAAGAAAATGAACAAATACCATCAAACAAGACTGAAGAAATGACCTTGGATACCCCTAAGCAGTTAGGCTTTCCCCAGCGGAGTCGCCATTCTGTTGTGGAGAAAATGCACCTATAGTTCAGGGGAGAAACTACCAACTTACGGTGATAAAGATAGACTTACAAGCATTCTGCAAGTACAACAAATAAATGAAGAGATTAGGGTTTAGAGATGTAGGCACCTTATTCAGAAGGTTGATCCTAGCTTTGCCTCCCTCGCTCTTCGATGCTTATCCAGTGTCGCAATGCCCAGACCTGCAAAATAACTTGATACCTTTCTCAAATACATTTGACTACATATATAATACTGATATCTATAATGGAAAGAGACATCAAACTATAATCAAACAGTGATCAAATCTTAAGACACATTAATAGGTCATATTTGGAAAGAGAAGAACGTCTGATCTTTATTAATGAATGAAAGCAAGTACATACAATTATACCTTCCTTCAAGCTTGGCACTTCACGAAACCTAGATTCAAGATCTCCTGCTTCCGTTCTCCAAGGATCCCAACCTCTAAGAAATTGTACTAGGGTTTACCAAAAATGAAGCACAAGAGAGGGGATGAGGGTCTCCATTCCTCCAGCATAACTTTGTAATTGGGCTTGGTCCCCTCACATGACCCTTCTACCCTCCTTATATAGTCAATGAGGAAGAGGAAAAGAAGTTACAACCGCTCAAGAGGTTTCCCAACCAACTTAACTTACTCGAATTTCGAGATTTTGACCAAAACAGGTGTGTACTCTACTCTATAGTAGACAAAGTCGCGTACATATGGCAATGGGCGCTACTTTGAATGAGCTAAAGTCACGTACACACGCTACTATTATAACAGTAGGGTCGCGCTCATAGTGAAAAATGGCCAAAAACAGGCTTTTCTGCTCATTTTCAGGAGATAGTTTGGTCTGGAAAAATGTTCCTAAGGGTCATATACATCAAATGGGTCAAGAATGAGGTAATTTCAACCATTTTTAGTGTCCCAAATGACTCCTCCATCCACAATTGTCCTGTTGTGTGACTGAACTTGATCTCAAGAAGTGTCGTCATGCGACCAAGGGAAACAAGTGTCGTCACGGACGGAGAGGTGTCATTTCAAGCTATAACAGGGAGGTGTATGTAACACCCCCAAAAATAATAAATATTTTATTATTGCTATTGGAAAAGAACAATTAAAAACAATTATTATCATTTTATTATTTTTGACTGAAAAGTGAAAAAAAGAACAATTTATTTGAGAATATTTTTATTTATTAAAATATAATAAAACTAAGAGACAAGAATGGATCTAGTTGTTGAAGAGTGTTTGCTAAACTACAAGAGGAAAAGGGAAAATGGCTAAAGTTGTTATAGATGCAAGAGGCATAATCCCTAAAAATCAGGTCACCACTCCTAGTTGAGTGCTAAAGAGAAGGAGGCTCATAAATGACCAAGTCCTAGGCAAGCTACTATAAATTAGTAAGTCCATGAGCAGCAGGAGGCTAGCATTGGACATGGATTGATAATTTACATTGCAAGAGATGGATCAGTGAGGAATTTTGCTCTTGTATTTCAATAGACGAGATCGGGGATTCTGGAGCTTCAATTCTCCAGGAATTGGTTGGGTGGAACAACGAACCTATTCTTGTTTTCCCAGCTTTGTTGCCAGGTTCTAGTTTTATACTTGAGTAGACTAAAGATTTTTATTCTGTATTGTATTTAAATTTGAATCGACCTATCCCACTATATTCATTTCGGTTTAGTATTTTTTTTATGGAATTTCGATTAGTATGGTGAATTGGACATTCTATTATGGTACTATATTTAATTTACATTATCATAGTAATCAAATCCAGGGTAAATGGCATGTGTTTTATTTTTCTTGTTATCTGTCATTTTTAATTACAAATAGACTAATCGTTTTGGAACGAGACTTGACTAGAGAATATTAAAACCTTCTTGGAAATCTGAGCACAAGCAATAAAACTCTTTTTGTTCTCAGCATCAAGGTAAGTTGGATCTATAAAATTCATTTAAAAGATTAATATATTAATATTCCTAGGGTTAAGTAAAATCAGCCGTCAAAGTACACTTTTAATTTCTTTATCTTTAATCTTGGAAATTACTTTTCTACTATACAACACTTTTATTTTCATTAATTTCAAAACCCTGGATCTTCTTTTCAGAAAACCCAAACCAACAGTTTTCTTTAGATAGAATTGCAAACTGTTATGGGTCGAGCTGAGAGCCCTTTATGGAAACAACTAGTTTGTTAAAACCCTAAAATACCATGTAGGATAAAACCTTATTATTTATCCCTTAATAATTTTTCTTAAATGTAATCATTCTTTAAAGTTTTCCAACCTGCTAGGTTCCCAATGTTAAATGCTTAAAGGTTAAACTCTATCCCATAGGGAACGAAACACTCTAATATGCCTAGTCTTAAAGCTAACTACGTATTTAATAATTAAAGGAATAAAAATTGTAAACAAAGCATATGGTTTTTCCCTCTTTTGTAACAATCGCTTACGCAACCTTACAATACTATAAGGTTTACTAAGAATTACGCATTATAGTAGGGAACAGTTACTTTTCTAGAATAGTCATCCTTTAATCCCAACAGTAATCAAACTATAAATTATGAAGCTGTGCATGTGATCGAGCCACAAAGGCTCTCTGCGTATTTATAAATGTATTAGGAAAGCCTAAAATCAGATTGGGATAAAACCCTTCTTTAGGATTCGAAACTGGTAATGGTTTCCAGTCTATTTTAATCCTAGTTTAAACGTCGATAACCATATTGTATATGCCCAGTCTAGGGCTAGCCAACTAAACCATACTTTTCTGAAAACCAAATAAATAGTCTACCTATAGATTGGACACTCTTTCACTTCAGGTGAAACGTTTAAACTTAAAATGATTGTCAGTATTTAATGTTTAGAAGGACAATCAGTGGCCTTTAAAAACTGTAAAAACAAAGATCACCATGTAAGTGCGGTTTAAAAATTAAAAACATAGTCATCTTTTAACTGGTGGAAACCATTGCATTAAAACATAGGAAGAAGAACATCGTAAGCAGAATTTCCAAATTGGGTGAATAAATTTTTAATAAAGTCTCTTTGTCTATGAAAGCTATATATATATATATATATATTCATATACAAATTCACTGAGTTCTGCAATAAGCGTTATCCATCGTAGAGATTGGAAATGTTTTCTTTCACGCCGGGAGAAACCCTAGTTAGGATTCCAAAATAATATACAGCCATAATTAACATTCAGAATCAAAATAAACTTCCATTACATTGGGTCAACTCTACACCAAGTCGGTGGAGGACCAAGTAGCTTTGTAAAATTTATAAATTTCTCCATTTATTACAGAATTCAATTTTTTTTTAGAACACTTGAAATAGATGAGAATTAAGCGTTGCTCTTTTGATGACAGAGGAAACTTCAATCAAGACCCGAGAATTACCACTTTAAAAGGAAACCACTTGGAAGTCTTCGTGACAGTCGCATACCAAGAATGCGTGGATCCCCTCCCACAGTTGCATAATAGTCAGAATTTTTATTACAAAATACAAATGCGAGTTAAATTACAGATCTTTGGTAAAATGAACATTACCTCTGTAAGATTTCTTCATGGATGATGTAGGAAGGCAAGAAGTATGGCAACGATGTTGCATGCCAAGATGAGCAACCTCCCAGCAAAGAAAGCTAGCTTCTGCGTATTGGAGTTTTTGTTTCATCAGAGCTAACATTGGGCTGCTAGGGCGACCATGATAGCCGAGGGGGAGATCTCGGCTCTCCTTTTCCTTCATAACTCTCCAGAAAACAATGAAACCCTTGTGTAGGTTTAGCATTATGTCTCTAGGCACGTGTGAATCACGTGAAGGACTTTAATGCACCAACTGGTTCCCTTTTGTTTTAAAAGATTTCATTTAATACCCACCTTGATAAAGTTCGAGCATCCTTGTTCTTCATGCTTTAATGGTATGACCTTGGAGCAACAACATTTTCTACCAACTTGGTTAAAAATGCTTAATATAGGACCCCCTTTTCCTTATGGAGCTAGGTTTACTTCATATTCATCATTTGTAGGTTTTATACGATTGTCATAATAGGAAACCTTTAACCTTTTTAACCAGTGTTTGGGAAGGAACCAACCTATCACCTGTGTAAAAGGATCCATATGCTTTATCTTCATAAGCTAAGTAAGCCTCGGGGCTTGCTCGAGGTCTCTTGTCACATATTAAGAAAATAACCACTTTCAGTTAAGCAAGTCATAATAAATAATTAAACCAATATAAGCAAACATTAGTTCACAGCATTGTTAAACAAAATATTTTGTAATCATAATGCATGTCGTCAAAGTCATCATAAGTTAGAATGTATACTTTTACTATCAGTTTTACATTTACATAGTAATTCTATCTTTTGTACCTTACAGAATTTTTAGTTTTATTTTGTGAAATTGAGGGATTTTAAACTTGACCTAAGGAAAATAACTATTTGTGAAAATGAGAGATATGTTAATCTCTGAATTCCCAAGAGAAATTACTCTAAATCAATCTAAGTTGCAGATACCATGGAACTATTTTAATGCATAAAAATGTAAATCTGTAAAACTGCCTTTATGGAATGCACCTAAAGGACTACAAACACCATGTAATGAAACTACAGACACTGTTATACAAAGCTACAGATAAAAACATGCATTTCGAGAAATATACCCAATTCAATAAATGATACACAAATAATTCATGATTAATTACTTAACCATAAATAATGAAATGCATGAAATCATAATATAAGGAAAACATAGAGCTCCTACTCAACACAATGAGGGGGCCCACCTCAAAGCGTATTATAGGAGATAAATTAAACCTATAAAATGACAGGTGATGTAAAACGCGGTTTCTTCATTAAGCTAATATAGAATCCATGTCGATCCGTAAAATAAAACTTGAGTGTTCTAAAATAAAGATGTATGAGAACAAAAATAACAAAATTCCCGAGATATCTTCATGCTATGTGTGAGGCTCTATTTATTACATAGTTTTATTGAGGAATATTCATTGGAAATCACGAGATCAATCTATTCTAGATTTGTGGAAATTAGGAGAGACTGATAGAGTGATATTGAGTTCTTCTTTTATTACTTTGAGAGATTATCTGGAACTGACTTTCCCAAGCTCGCGTGACTGGAAAAAGGCACTACCTACTATATTCATAGTTGTCTTTAAACCTACACTTGTTTGCACATGGCGCTTATCAACTTGGTTATCTTATTAACACATAAAACATGCTAAGCACAACAACTATTACTACTTAACCATCATCATTCCATAGTCAATCAAATCATATCCTAGCCTACAGAAAGGGGTGATATTGGCTTAATTTATTACTCCTTAATAGTAAAAATCACTACACTTCATATCTATATTGTAGCCCCATCACCATCAGAAGCACGATTTTTGGGTTATGGCGAGTTTCATGTCACTTCCCAAGCTCATTCAAGGACACCAGGAAAATTTCAACCGGGGGCATAGAAACCAAACCTAGCAACGAAATTGAGTTTCATTTCCTCTTGTAAGTATGTCTGGGAAAGAGAAATAATATTGCAATGCCCATGCACTTGCTCAACACATTTTTCAAAATATTAGCTAATCCTATATAAATTGCACTGCATGTCACTGAGAAAATCCCTAGTTTAAAAATCGTCAAAGTAGACAACTTTTGGTCCATGAAGCCATTGGAAAAGAGTGTCCGTATTGGTACTTGGATGTCCCGAATCCAACGAAATGAATGGTTTGTCCATTAGATCCATGGTTTTCGATTTATGGTGAGTTTCATCTCACTTCCCAAGGCCATTCAGGGACACCAGGAAAATTTCAACAAGGGGCATAAAAACCAAACCAAGCAACAAAATTGAGTTAAGTTACCTCCTGCAAGTGCTTTTCTACAAGGGAGAGATGACTGTGATTCCCATCCACTTGCTTGACACTTTTTTCAAAATATTAGCCTATCATGCAGAAATTGCACTAGACATCGTTGAGCAAAACCCTAGTTTAGAAAACCGTCAAAATAGACAACATTCAGTCCATGAAGCCACTAGATAGGGGTGTCCCTAGCGGTACTCCATTGTCATGATTCCAATAGAATTGACAATTTTTCCATCATATCCACTATTTTCGAGTTATGGTTGTTGGGTGCCAAAAATGAACCTTTTTGCTTACTTATTTTATGATACTCTCACCTTGTTTTGATTTAGTAATATAGCCACAATTGTTACCTTCCTTAAAGAAAAGCCTGATCTTAAGCAGGTTTAATTCATTATTAATTTGTTACAGTAATGCTCATAGTCTATCTTTCTTAATGGATTTTGTGTCCTAATTAAGCTAACTTGTGATGGATTAATGAAAGCAATCGAGACGAAAAGGATTTTGAGTATGTCATCCTGCTAATGCACATAGATGGAAGAGTACATGGAAAGAAATTCCTCCTTCTTAGGACTCTAGCTCAAGTTGTTGCAAGAGGCAGCTTAAGTTACTTATTTACATGGCTGGTTGAAACTCATTTGGTGCTGAATTAGTTCAATCTATTGAGATTAGCAATGTTTAGGGAACGGTTTCTATTTTGTAACAATGATGTAACTGTTTCTATTTTCCAATATTGATTCGAAAGCCTGAGGATCTTCGATCCTCATGGATGTCCGAATTTCAAGGATCTAAACTGCTTCATCTGAGTATTTAGGAGAGGACTAGGTGGATCATGGGGGTTTAAGCTTATGCTGTAAAAGAGAGAGCTATAACAGGAGTGAAGACATGTTGTATATGACTTTACTATATTAATGAAATTGGCAGTATTTCCTTGATCTTCTGAGTACTGGTTATTTGTAGTATGTAGAGGCATCTCTTTTAGGAGGAAAGGGCCCACCTTCTCTCAGAGTTTCCTAGTTAGTTATTTATTTGGTTTCTTTGATTTTCTTTGGTGTGGAATTGTGATTTAATTCAATTTTGAGCTTCTGAACAATTGATTAGCTAGAAGTGTGGATTGTTGAAACAGTCAACTGTAGTGTGTGTGATTTCCCTTTTTTTAAGTGTGTTATTGAACCGTAGAGTGATTGTTGTTACACCAGTGCTCTGTCACTAAATTCCATTCTTGTTGTTTTCTTTTATGAACTGTTGAAACTGGTAGAATGATGTGTGGCTCTATTTGAGCAAGATGATTGATCCTTACTATTGTATGTTGCAACTGTAGAATAGCATCTTTTATTTCTTGCAATGATAATTTAGGATTTAACTTCTTGCAAAAGTAAAATAGTTATTTTTCTCTTGAAGCAGTGATTTCAAGAATTAATATAAACTGAAGAATTGTTCTATGACTCGTGATATATTTTGATTCTTAAAGATTGAGTTAGTATTTAATTTTGATTGGTTAGTGATCAGAGTATAGACTTAGTGAGTAGGTTGCAAGGTATTTCTTGAATGAATTGGGTGACTTATAGTTTATTGAATCAGTTACTAATTTTTTATGTATATATTTTGCTTGATTACCTTTGAAATAACTAGACTTCCCTGGGTTGAAAATTTATATTAAACATACCACATAGCTCATTAAGCCTTGTTTCCCTTAGATCTCTTGTTTTTGCAGTTTTAGGGTGATAAGGTGCAGTGAAGAGTTGTGCATCCTTCGATAGATTGAACAGGTTCTCACCGCAAAACAAGGTTCGTTATGTAAGTTTTCATGAATAAGAAAGGAAAAAAATGTGAAACTATTAGTTTTTCATAATTTAATTCAATATGATATAGGATCTTAACTGAGAGAACAACATGTATAGCATATAAAACACAAGAGTCAAGAGACACAAAGCATTTCAGCGGGTAAAATCAAGAAGGTGAAAAACCCCAGTACTTCCTCAGAGATAGAATGAGCACCAATACAAAGAACACAACAATCAAACCCCAAGATAAGAGATAGTATCCTAGTAGCTTCTCCTCCTCCACTTATGCACACTCCTCCTCTCTCTCACTAATTCGAAATGAGTGAGTGAGTGAATAGAATGAGAGAGACACACTCTCTATTTATACACTAACTTGACTTGCCTTTTACTCTAACTAGGCTGACCTCCCTTAGGAGAGTCTAATAACCGATTACCAGTTGTCACTGGGCCGACCCCACTAGGGTGGTCTAATAACCCTTTAACTCACACTAGGACGAACCCTCTAAGGTTGTCTAATAACCCATCAAATATAAGTTGCGACACTTACAATAATACTTGCGACACTTGCAAATACAAATGATGACACTTCCAACCGGAGGAATAATACATACCCATTAGGGATACAATAAAGTACAAATGTAATACATACAATATACAAGTGAATATCTTCCAAAGTTCCAAATACATCAACACTCCCTCTTAACTAGGAAGGTATTCTCTTGACACAAGTCATCAATACATATAGGCACAAGTCTTCAATACTAGAGCTGGATCATCGTCACTGGATCATGGAGCATCAACGTCACTGTTGTTGTACTCATCATCTCGATCATTGGTGCTATCTCTCGTCATAGAAATTTCTACAGAGCCAGCCCTTTTCCATGCTGTATGTAGGCCTAGACTACTATAGCTCTTCATGATCTCTGCGAGCATGCCATCTTGTGGAATTCTTAGGGATGATTATGTGCGTCAACAAAACCTCGAAAGAGCATCCCAGGAATTTTACGAGCTTACTACTCAACCTATCAGATCTCCCATGATCTTTTACATGTGACCTTCACAAAACCTTAAAAGAGTATATTGCAACCTGCAAGATCTCTAAAGAGCATCCCAGGATCTTTTATGTGCCTAGCACAACCTATCCAGATCTCCAGGATCTTTTACATGTGAACTCGCAAAACCTTAAAAGAGTATCTTGCATCTTCCAAGATATCTAAAGAGCATCCCATAATATTTTTCATGCCTAGCACAACCTGTTCGGATCTCCAGGATCTTTTCTATGCGACCCTTGCAAAACCTTAAAAGAGTATCTTGCATCCTGCAAGATCTCTAAAGAGCATCCCAGGATCTTTTTCGTGCCTAGCACAACCTGTCTAGATCTCCAAAATATTTTCTATGGAAGTACACAACCTGTCCACGGCCACGAAGTATCATCATGATACTCATGATCCCACTGATCATCTTCTTTGCATGGATCATCATCTTGATGCACATGATCATACGGATCATCATCATATGGTACATCCTCCTGATGCACAACATCTGGAGCATCAACCTGATGCTCATCACATATGATCATCCTGATCATCATCATACAATACATCATCCTGATGTATAACATCTGGAGCATCGACCTGATGCTCATCACATATGATTGTCCTGATGATCATCATACAATACATCATCTTGATGTACAACATCTGGAACATCGACCTGATGCTCATCACACATGATCAACCTGATCATCATCATAGCATCGTCCTGATGCATATCATCTGGAGCATCGTCCTGATGCTCATCACACATGATCAACCTGATCATCATAGAAACATCCGAAGCATCATCCTAATGCTCATCACACAGCTCTTACATCCACAGCCATGGGAAGGATCCTCCCACCACCATTCTTGGAATGGCTACTGAAAATGTGTCCCATCACTTCTTCCTCAAAGTATCTTCTATTTGAAGAACACCAAGCCTCTCTCCAAAGTACTCAAACTTCACTCTAGCTAGTGGTTTGGTCAACACATATGCAATCTGCTCATCTATCGCAACATACTAGAGCTTCACTGCTCCTCTCTGCACCATATCCTTGATATAGTGATATTTGATATCGATATGCTTCAACTTGTCATGGAACACCGGGTTCTCTCACAACTTCACACAACTCTGGTTGTCATAATAGATACAAGTAACCTCCAATTGGAGATCAAATAAATCAGATAGTAACTTCCTTAGACATACTGCCTCACAACTATCCGAACAAGCTACGACATACTACGCTTCGGCTATACTCTGTAACATAACCATATTTTCCAAGTTACAAAAAATTCTTTTCTTTGCCTTTTAATGCCTAATAAACCAATTCCATTAGTCTCATCGCTACACATAATTATTAATAATGATACAAATAGTTTCAACTCTGCAAAATAAGTCAACTGTCGACATGACCATTTTCCAACACAAAACATATAAATATGCACACAACACGATGCCCCTATCCATATAACAGCACCTTACAAACATTGGTACTAACAACCAAATTACTCATGTAATGAAGATTAACTTTTGCATGTCTGAAGAGTAGATATATATATCTAGTTGGATAACAACCACCATGAATATATATACATAATTTATAGACCAAAGAAAGAGACTAGATATACCGTGGTTCACCCAACTCTTTGGGCTATGTCCACAAAATGATGTATCTTATTCTTTTATTTCAAAGGTAGGGAGTTATACCTCCTGGAACATAGTTGCTACAATTCCTGACTCAGGAGTTACAGGGATTTTCCCACACTGATCGCAACAAATCATCTTTTAAAACTACTATATATATATATATATATCTATCCAAATCTCCATTCAATCATTACAAGTATATCATTATGTATACATACAAAGTTCTCAATGCAACAACCCATAAGCCAGAACCTAAACCATGGGCATCAACAACGAAGATAAACCCATGCTGTAAGCTCAACGTTAGCAAAAAAATAATGGCAGAGATCCAATATTGGGCTAAAAGCACTACTACATATGGTCTAATTTGCCACGAAAGTTCGTTGTAATAGCCACGAATTTTCATCCTTGTTTCAATGATTGGGGTTTATTTTTTTTTGTGGAAATAAATCTGTGGATATAGAGACGAAACTTCCACTTCGTGGCAATAGCAATGTTTCATTGATGCCACGTGTCAACAACACAACACTTCTCATATGAACGGAAAATGAATCCTTCCACTCAATTTTGTCTCTATCGATGCACAACTCCTATAAATTTCCACGAATGTGTTGAACCTTCCACGAATATTCGTTGCAATATACACGAATCCATTCACAATCTTTCGTGGCAGATTCAGCACCTATGTGGAAGATGCTTTTATAGTTCCACGAATCATTGTCGTAGTATCCACGGTTGCATTCCCAAACGTTCGTGGCAGGTTCAGAAACTCCGTCGAAACATTTTGTATACCCTACATTCATGTTCGTCGATATAGAGACGATACCTGGGAGTTAAAAAAAAAAAAAAATTGAATGCGACGATACAGTCATAGATTGGATTCAGATAGACTGAAAGCACTTCTCATGAACCATCTCTTACATCTCAATGATTCTGTATGAAGTGAAAAATGTACGATATTTGACTTTATAGAAATGTGACCTTAGTGTACATTTTTCATTAGTATCTTGCATTAAAGCAATGACACGATAAAGTTTTACTTTAAACCCCTACAAGGAAATAAGATCACAATTCTACTTATTATGAATACCCTATAGGAAACAATTGTTCCACAAATTCTATCATTTGAAGTTTGCAATGCTACGGTTTTCAATTCTCAACACACTGCATTTTTGAACAAGCAACTCTTTGTAGGGAACAATAGAAGAGCCCAACTTAGCTTCCATGTTAGAGGCCACCTGATCCAATGAATGCACCAACCCAATAAAAATCAAAACAAATAAAGATCCCAATTGAAAATTTTGATGAGCTGCATAAATTTTCACTATCAAATGCATTTTATGTAAGAGGATTTGCCAAAAATACCATAGAACTATATAGGCACCACATGCAAACAATGAAATTACCATGCACTCAAATGGGAAGATGTATTCACTTAAGAACAAACAACTTCAAACAAAGACAAATTACACAATTTTACATGTATCACAACCATGTTTACATCTCCCATGCAAATATTTCTGACTCCATACAACACTTCATGGAGATGGGATTTTATCCATAATCTATTGTTGTCTTCTTATGTGACACATGAAACTTCTATACACTTGCTGTTACCCAGAATTTCATTTGATTTCATGCCACCTTCAATATATTTTCTAGATGCATATGCATCCACACACAAATCAACATCATCATGTGTTTTCCCACAGTGTCTATATCTCATTCTATGATCAATTCTGGATGAAATCTCTCCACTAAAATGGTTTAGTCTCAATCAAGGACTCCCAATTTCATTGAGTTTCCTGTCTCAAGGCCAAGGCATGATACAATTAGAGGAATCCTTCTATCTTCAAAGGGACCATCTTCCCTCAACTGGAAGCAAAGATCTGGTTCATTACCGGTGTGCACATCACTTGCACCCCCCCTCAGGGGACTCACTGCTATAAGATTCCCTAAATGGAGATGATCCTAATTTCCTTTCAATGGAAAAGACCAGGTAATCAATTGGGTGTCGAGCGAGGAATATCAAATGATTCTTCCTTGCCCTTCCAGGATATATATAATATTTTTATGGTCAACTGACAGCACAATGAACTAAAGAAATGCTAATTTCTTGTGAAAGGTGGTGTTTGAGACCCTGGACAATAGTGAGCCTTCAGATGTTTTTAGATCATTATAGATATAAACCTCACTAATTTAGTTGTGAGCTTATATGTTTAAAACAAGCAAATACATAATTATTAAGCACCATGTTGAATATCAATACATGGCATGAATAGTGCCTTGAAGGACATGACTACATGTTGCACCTCACAATTTACCCCAGTATACAAATATCCAAATGCATATTTGTAACCATCGAGATAGGTTTTTGTGTCAGTTGCATTCAAAGGTAGAAAACAGAGAGCACATGCACATGTGATAAAGTAACAGTGTCCCAACTTCCATGCAGTTAGATGTTGTGATTACAGTGCAGGGTTATAAACATTTCTTGAATGATGTGAGCAAAAAGTCAATGTGCAAAAAAACATTTAATAAAAAACAAGAATGCCATAACAATCAAACACCTTTAAGGTAGTATGTGCCCTCCCTATATCAGCTAATAATAGTGAACACAATTCACATTAGTTCCACAGCACAAATGCCAATAGAAACAATATAAACAAATTTCCAAAAAAAACTATTCCATGGATATACATTAGTCAGTCTAAATACTTACCTCTTGACACCAAGAACTCTAAATGTACAACCCATAAGTTCTTAACACAGGCTATTTGGTATATTCAAAACTGTTATAATGAGTTACACTAACAAGCAAACTAAAACGATAAACTATTAATATTTAGTAACATGTAATAAAATAAACATATATAGCATATAACAAAAATAGAGATATAGTTTAAGATACCAACCTGGGTGTGAAACTATTCTTGAAAATATACTCATAAGTGTTACTTTCAGAAAAGACTATTTGTACCTCGGAGAGGTCAGTCTTCTCTAGGAACCAGCTGACCCTACAAGAGGGTGCCTACAAACTAGAGAGAGAGAAATGACTAGAGTTAATTAGGTCAATGACAGTCAAGCACAATACATAACTCAACATAAATAAAGACACAAAAATTATAAACTTCAACCAAGTCTCAGCATTAAAGAAGTGATTATCAGCACACCACAACTGATCATAGGTGATCAAAGTCAAGTACTCTATAAGACCAAAAATTCAACAAGGTGGTATAAAAAAAATGGAGGGTAAATGTTCGCATTAACCACAAGTCAAAGACAAGGTACCAAAAGCCCAATAATAACTCAATCAAGGTGGGGAAGGTACAAAAAGTATTTAATAACTCAATCAGTAACAGGTAATAAAATAAACATATTGATCATATAGAAATAAGAGAGGTATAGTTGAAGATCTCCACGTCAACATTAAACCAAAAATACGACAGCATAGATGTCCACGGTAATCTGTTCCATCCAAACCTATCAAGTGTACTTTTAGGTCAGCAGTATTCTTTTCACTGAATTGTAGCTACAGTTCGGAGTCAAGAATACTGCTGACCTAAAAGTATACCTGATAGGTTTGGATGGAAACCATTTTCAATGTTGATGCCACTACCCTCCTTATTGTCTTACAAAAAGGCATGAAAATGAGGAAAAAGACTTAAAATTGTGGACTTCACCTTCAAAGAGTGCCTTACAATCATACGACGTCCCACAACCATTTATCTTGACACCCACTCTTCATTCATTTTGTATGCATTTCACTATGAAACCGTCTTAGATTCTCACTGTGTTTTCCCTCAATTAGTTTATCAATTCAGTTTGACCCAAGACTGCTGGAAACACTCCTCGAACGACGGGCATGGGTCATACTGAATTGATAAAGTAATTGAGGGAAAACGCAGTGAGAATATGAGACGGTTGCATAGTGAAATGCATACAGAATGAATGAAGAGTGGGTGTTGTTAACACCCAAAAAGTGTTCACTACCTCATTTACCTCATTACATGGCTCATTTGTCCACTTTCCTACCATATTTCCCTTAAAAACCCTAAAAATCCCACTAAAAAGCCTCCAAAAGGCCTAAAATGCCTCCAAAAGGTCACAAAACCATAAAAAAAGCCTCAAAAAGGCTAAAAACACCTTTTTCCTCCAAAAATATCCAAAATTCCTCTAAAATAGCAAAATCCCTCTAAAAAGGGAATAAAAAATATAAAATAATGAGGAAAAAGAGGAAAAAACCCTATACAGCTGCCCTAAACCATATGGTTCCCAAAACCATGGGCCAGCACTCCACCACCAAAAAACTATAAATAGGTGATGGAGATCCCTCATTCCATATCCACAATCAAGTATACCCTTACTCTGCCAAAATCTCTCTTGAAACCCTAGCTCACCCTTCAGCTACTTTCACCTTGAGAGCCCCTTTTGGCCCATTCCCACCATTGGAGAAAGAGAAGGAGCAAGTTGGAGCTTAGAGAAACCCTCTTGGACATTGCAAGAGCTTCACCAACCTTCACTTTGGAGGTAAAATTAATACAAAAACCATTATTTACATTTTGTTGTTTATGTTTCATACACATGTTTTAGAGTAGTTTACATTTCTGTTTTAGCATTGTAATTTACATTTACTGAACTGCTACTAAGGAGTCCATTCTCCTTAGTAGGTGCTCATTTGCACAAGCTAGGGGTAAAACCCTAGCTACAGTTTTGGCGACTCCACTGGGGAATGAAGCATAAAAGGATACAATGAAGAACTCTTCTAGCCGGTGTGACTAGAGTATTCCTTTTTCATAATTAGTCTACCAGTTCCGGAAAAGGGTTAAACTTATACTAGATAGACGCCCTTTCAGGTACTTTAACGAGCATGAAAGGAAGCAAGATTGCTCGGTAATCTTTTCATTGTTTTAGGAGTCAAAAAAGAGCTTAACGGAAACTCCCTAAGTGCCTTTTTCGTAAGGGAGTTGTCCGACCCAAAAAAGGGATAAAATTATACCAAACAAAAGGAAAGGCCAGGCAAGGAGGAAGTGCTCAATCAAGGAACATCGATGGGAACCAAGCACGAGGGTGGGGGGGGAACACTGGTGGGCCTCCTTGCGGGAAGATTAATGGTGGCAAAATAATGAAATAATTGCAGTATGAGTGGAGTGACTAGCTTATGTAAAAAGGAATAACAATCTTATGGCGGCTTATGTGGTGCGCAAATCGAGGTACCAAGGTGTTGGGACACAATGTTGAAATTGTACCTAGTGAGAGCGAGAAATGATCTCAAGCATCATCACGAGCTCGGAAAACTGAATCCGGCGATATAAAAAGTGTCAAAGACGGAGAACGGTCGAGGTGGCATGCAAATTGAGGCAACAGGGGGTGTTTTGGGAAAAATACCCTAAAAATCTTGGGGTGAGAGTGAGAAATGATTTCAAGCATCATCATGGGATCGAAAAAATGAATCTGATGATATAAAATATATAAAAAACGGGCTACGGCCGATGTGGTGCGCAAATCAAGATGGCGACGTGGGGCATGGGAAAAATTCCCTAAATTTGTTGGTGAGAGCGAGAAGTGATCTCAAGCATCATCATGGGCATGGAAATATGAATCCAACAGTGCAAATGGTGCGAAAAAATGGAGGTCATACAGACTCTGAAATGGCAAAGGAAAAACAAGGTAAAAAATGACTATAAATAAAGTTGAGTCCACCAAGCCATGGATGCAGTGGTGGGGAGAAATGATGACCCGCGGGGGCAGAATACTAGGTGTATTGAATCAAATCAAATATACAAGTGACACATGACCTCAAAAATGGATCAGAAAGGTGAAAACATGATCAGGGTTATCGACCTGCCCCCATGCTACGTGCATGGGGTTTGTGATTGTGGATCACATATGTGTTGGTTTAAACGATGGGTTCATTGACGTGCTGAGATAAATGTGATGGGGTAGGGTCAAAATGATTGATCATGCCCCTTATCCCATGGTCTAGGTAATATATTATGCCCCCTAACTCAGAGGTGTCAATGTGGTGCTCGATGATAGAGGGGTCAAGACCTGGCATTTTGGTATAGGACCAGGCAAAGACATCACAGAATTCTTGGAAAAGTTTCTTGTACTCCCCGATCTCGTGCTCTGTGTAGGAAGCTCCTAATGAAATGATTTCAGGATCATTGGCTGTGGTAGAGATATCAATGTGGATTACAGGTGAGATATTGGCCATGTTACCTTCCTTAAAGGCGTCGGGGGTGGGAATGGGATCTTTAAACTAGTCAACTTTGGTGGGAAGGAAATTTTTGGACTCAATCGAGAATTCGGTAGCTATGGTGGAGGAGGACTCTTCTGGGAGGAAGTAGGAACGATGGTGCATGTCTTCCCAGGGGTAATCAGGGGAAGTAAGAGCCTCTAGAATCTCCTCATCATTATGGAAACTCTGAGTTGTCAAATAGGTTGACGAGGGATCACTAGTAGAAGAGATTATATAAATGGTATTAATCTCTCTGGATGAGGGGGATACTAGGGGGTGGATCTCCTCAATGGTGGGGGGAATCGTCTCAAGGGACAAATTATTCATCTCATAGAGAGCTGCTCTGTAATCTGGGAGATCTGGACAGTGATGTGAGTAATGGCCATAAATACCGCATATTGCACAAGGGTTGTTGGTACACAGTGATTTATCACAAGGCTTAGGTGTTGGGTCGAGTTGAAAAACCAGGATGTGAGTCGTCATCAAGCATTTGCATGTGTTCCTATAATGACGGTAATTGTGGACATTGATGAGTAGCATGGCCTAACTCATCACACAACAAGCATTTTGGAGGAGCACGAAACAAAGGGGTATTCTTAACTAGTTTAGGTGGGGGTAAAGCAGTGTATGGTTGTGGGCCTCTGACCACAGTGTGCTTGACAACAAGGGATGGATTAGTGGATGATGAAGGGGGTAGCGACACCGGAAGGTGGTTGACTAGTAGTGGTGATGGGTTGCACTGGTTGTAGGATGACATTTGGTGTCAGAGGGGTAACGAGAGGCGTAATGTACCATACAGGTAATCCTAAGGTTAAACCGGGGAGGCTGAGGGTAGCCATAACCGGGGTGCTTACTACTCCCGAATGGGGAAATAGGAAGGGGATTGTATGAATGGGTGTAACACCAACATGACTAGGTACCAATGGTGGTTGGGGTAGCAAGGGCGGTTGATGGTTGGGTGTTGGTGTATTGTGGGAAAGGGTACATAAGTCAGATACTTCGGTCGTGGGTGACGGGGGTGGAATGGCTTGGAATGTTCAGGTCATCGGCGTATCTGAGTAAAATCCGGGTTCCACTGAGGAAACCAACGAGGTAGATGCACCACTAGCAGGTTGTTCAATCATGGGCAGAATGTTTTCGGGTGCAGTGGGGGCATTGGGATCGTAATAGGTGAGTTGGTCAACTTTAACCACGCGTCCGTCGTGGGGGAACATCATGGTACGAAAAATGGATGAGGCAATCACCTGCATGGCATACATGTAATTGCGGCAAAGTAAGAGGTTATAATCAAGTTGGGCATTGATGACCTCTATGTCAATAAGCACTGTTTTACCAACCAACAGGATGGGGACATTAGCTAGGAGGCCTTCGGGTTGAGCTGAATGGCCATCGTAGGCTCGCAACGCAGTGGTGGACTGTTGGAGTGTAGGGGATCCCAACTTCTGCCAAACGAATGTGGAAATAATGCATGTAGAGGCACCTTCATCGATGATGCACCGATGGATGAAAAGATTTTGAACGGATACAGAAACTTGGAATGCTAAAGTGGAAGGCAGGCGTGGTTCAGACTGGTCCAAATCGAAGGCCATCATTCGTGAATCATTTGGGTGAATAGCACCAATGGCTGAAAGCAAAGTCTTGCGTTGTGTTTGATAGTTTTTTAAGACCTCTAACATAGACATGGCTGTGGGGGACTGCGCTAAGTAATCTGCAATGTTGTAATTAGACATAGCGCGAGCATTGGGTTTATTGTTGATGCAGCGAAGTGGGAAGTGAGGGGCTTCGGAGGCACCATCTAGTGGAGCTGGAGGTATGCATAATGACTGATCGGTGGGATGAGCGTTGGTATTTTTGTCGGTAGGAGGGGCTTCAGGGGTGGAGCCATATTGGTTCTGACGCGTTTGAAGGTTGGCATCAGTGGATGACATTATTAACAAGTGATGGGTACCTGAGTCTATCATGGGTTGATCAGGAGTGGCATAAGTGATTTGCTGTTGTGGAGGCATGCTTCCTTGAGGGGGAGCCAACGGCTGAGTGTTCACTACGCCTTGGATTGGTAACGGGTTTTGTAGCACCAAGGGTTGATTCTGAGGTGGTGGGGGTTTGGGTGGCGCCTGAGGAGCCGCGTGCCCTTGGCGGTGGGCATCATCAGTCTGGAGTTGCTGAGCTCGCTCCAAATGTGGGAAAGCATGTGTGTAGTGGCCATAGACCTCGCAAATAGAACAAGGATGGTTTGTTCACAAATTAGGATTTTTGACTTGTTTGGGCGGCCGATTGGGGTTCTGGTTGCAGGTGTCGCGTTATTATTGTTCGAAGGATTGGGAGGTTGACCGCTGGAGGTCTAGAGGGCGGTTGTTCCCATGGTTACAGCCTTTGTCGTAGTTTTGCTAGCCTTGTTGGCATTGGTTAGTTTTGTTGGGTTGCAGATTCTGTTGCGCATACACTTGCCCTTGGGTGGCAGGTGGGTTCTGGGGCTATGCAGGTGCGGGAGCAGGCTGCGGTGGATAATAAGTAGGTGGAGGTAGCGCAGGTGATGAACCTTGTGGGGTTTGCTGATATGCTTATGCGATGGGTTGTGGGTTTGTCGCAGGGGCTACCTATGGCGGGTAATAAGCAGGTGGGGCTTGAGAGGATACAAGAGCTGGAGCAGCCTGTGGGTGATAATATGGATGAGGTGCGACCCGGGGGGGGGGGGGGGGGGGCGTAAGCAGGGGATTCACGACCAAAGCACTAAGGTGGACATGAGGGTCTATAAGAATGGTGATGATGTGCCATGGGGGCATACAAATTGGTTGCTCTGGACTAGGATGTAGCCTGTGAAAGGTCGAAGCCAGGGCTAGGACATGCTATGGAAAAGGGTTGGTTATGTGAGGCTATATGGCCGATGATGCCATCTGCGGCATGGGATTCCCCCAGTGCATTGTGCCAGGAGGAATCACCATGGGGGGCATCAGGGATGATGGAATATAGGTAACCAGACTAGGCATAAATAAGGTCAAATTGCTAGGCTTTGAGGATGGCATCTTCTTCAGTTCGGAGTCGCTCGGATGCCACATCCTTGGTAATGACAAGAAGGAGAGATTTTAGAAACCAATCTAAGAAGATACGGTCATCTAACTTGATTTTGCACAGGCTACGGCGTCGACGCCACTTGTGAATGTGGTCAGTGATGTGGGTGGTCGTGTTCTGTCTGCAAGACAGTAGGATCTCAACTCCCGCATCATAGTGGATAGGTAACTAAAAGAACTGCAGGAAGGTCGAGGCAAGGGAAATAAAGGTGGCATGGGTCCCATGGGGTTGCTCAATGTACCACTTAGCTGTAGAGCCAGTGAGGGTGCGCTGTAACAGACGGAGTCGAACGGAGTCGTCTACTATGGAGTTGGAGGAACACCATAGATGGAAGGACATACTATGGTTCTGGGGGTCTTCACCTGCCTTTCCCTCAAACTTTGGGATGTCTGATTGGAGCTTGGTGGGCATGTGAGGCCACGCAAGGTCGTGTCTGATGGGGTCGTTAGTCAGTCTAGCCAGGTCAGGAAGGTTGAGACTAGCCATGAATGGCAAACTAGTAGAAGGATGTGACATACTGGTGGTTGGGATCACGTTGGGGCCAATGCCCCCAAGTGGAGGAACATGGTTCGGGTTGGGGACATTGCCCCCAGCTGGAGCAACAAAGGTTGTATGGGATAGTCCTACACTGCCAAGGGTAGTGTGAGTCACTAGTGGAGTTGGGATGGGTATGGTAGTCACTGGAATAGGTACAGTGACTGAATGGTGTATGTGGCCCCCATCGAGGGTATACCCAAAGCAGGTGTGTTAGTTGGGGTGGTGGTGGATGTTCCACCAATGGTCCGTACAAAGAAAGGATTTGAAGTCATGCGAGCCATGGGGCTGGTTGGTGTAGTGTAAGTGGGGTTCTCCGAATCTACCTCATAATCAGAGGTAAAATAAGGGGCATCAGTGCTGGGGGACGGAGCTCTGCGTCTACGATGAGTGGAGTTGAGTGATGAAGTTCTATGTCTATGATAGGTGGTGTCAAGTGAGTTGTGTTGCAAGGGATGGCCCTAAAGGCACCGAGAATGTCTTGGGGACTCAATGGTGATGGATGGTGTCAAGTCTCTGGGGGTTGTGTCGAGTGGAAAATAGCTCAAAAACCCTAATGCAACCGAGTGTGCAGAAGGAGAGCGCAAAAAATATGGCATGCAGGCCAACAACCATCTCAAAACACTCACTATAACAGTTGTGCTACAATAAGTGGAGCGTCAACAAAAATGGTCAGAATACCAACAAGCAGTAGGTTTCCTAAAAAATAAAAAATAGTGGACTCGCTAGACAAAAGGGAGGTAAGGTAGCATGAAAACACCTAGCTAAATAGTATTCTAACTCAACTAGACATATCCTCTGCAAGGTGATGAAATCCAAGTCAGACAATATGGATAGTGGAGCCATGTGGCTAAAGATATCCCCCTACCGGGAGGGACACCGGGTAGTCAATCCTAAAAGAAAAGCAATTAAGATACCCCGTTCATGACACGCTCAGTTGGGTGAATCTACAGTTTGGTTCTATCGTAGTTGTACTCCCATACGGGTAGTACACCGAGAACTACGGAAGGTATCCTCCAGTTACTGAATGGATTGCGGTATTCCATTTAGGCTTCTGGAACCAGTCTGGCTACTTCAACCCTCCTAAGGGAGAGGCCTTCCCGATAAATTGGTTTTAAACTATGTCAAAAAATACTAGGGGGTTTTTGTTCCCTAACGGACAACAACTATGTCTCAAGTGTAAGCGGCCGAGGGGTGTTATTTGGATGCTTATCCCCTCGACCCTACCTAACTACAATATTCTTATGTGTTCCCCAAGTGGGGTTAGAATGTTGGTTGTGTGAAGCAATATTTTAGGGCTCACTTGAAATAGGTGACAGAGTGTGTGCATGTGAGATAATGAACTCAAGTAAAAGTGCCATGGGGTGGGAAAATTTCTAACTAACAATAATAATGCAGAAATTTAACCTTTGAAATGCAAAATTTTCTCTTTTCAATTAAAATGCAGAAATTTAAAAAAAAAAATATGTAAATGGAACAGAAATAACACTACAGAAAAAAGGTTGTAGGTCAGTATGGCTACAGATAGGATAGGTGGCTATGCAGGTGTAGAAAATATTGCAGCAAAGTGCTGGGTTCAAACAAGGAAAAAGTGCAGAAAATAGATCACGGGTCTGGGACGAAATGACGAGGTCGGATCGCGGAAAACAGGTCGACAATCGCGGGCAGACCGCAAGAAAATCGCTGAAAGTTGCACGTGGATCGCAGGAAAATGGCTAAAAGCCATAGGCGATTCATAGGAGAATGGTTGAAAGCCACAGGTGGGTCGCAGGAAAATGGCTGAAAGCCACAAGCGGATTGTAGGAAAATGGCTGAAAGCCGCAGGCAGGTCACAGGAAAATGGATGAAAGCCGCAGGCGAGTCGCAGGAAAATGGCTGAAAGCCGCAGGCGGATCGTAGGAAAATGGCTGAAAGCCACAGGCAGATCACAAGAAAATGGCTGCAAGCCATAGGCGGATCGCAGGAAAATGGCTGAAAGCTGCAGGCAGATCACAGGAAAGGGGTGAACAACCGCGATCGAATCACATGAAACAGGCTGAGAGCTGTGGTAAGATCGTAGGTAACAGACTGAAAAACCGCCGGTAGCTAGTGTCGTCGATCTGAAGAACACCAAGCCTCTCTCTGAAGTACTCGAGCTTCACTCTGGCTAGTGGCTTCGTTAGCACATGAGCAATCTGCTCATCCATCGCAACATACAGGAGCTTCACCGCTACTCTCTGTACCATATCCCTGATATAGTGATATTTAATCTCTATGTGTTTCGACCTGTTGTGGAACACCGGGTTCTCGGACAACTTCACACAACTCTGGTTGTCACAAAAGATACCAGTAGCCTCCAGTGGGAGATCAAATAACTCATACAATAGCTTCCATAGCCATACTTCCTCACAACTAGCTGAACATGCTGCAACATACTCTGCCTCGACTGTACTCAGTGCTACGCAGGATTGCTTCCTGCTAAACCAAGAGATCACACTTGATCCCGTACTGAAGCAGCACCCAGAGTGCTCTTCTTATCTGCAGCACTGCCTGCCCAGTCTGAATCAACATAACCCTACAGGTTAAACTTTTGATTCGTGTCATACTTGAGCCCATAGTCAATCGTACCCTTCAGGTACCTCAAAATATGATTTACAACAACCAAGTGAACACTCCTCAAATCCGTCAGGAATTGGCTCAATGTGTTCACCACAAAGCAAATATCTAGTCTCATGTTCATCAGGTACATGAAGGACCCAATCATCTGACGATACATAGTGATATCAACCGGCTCAGATGAAGCATCACATAGAAGCTTCAGGTTCAATGCCATAGGTGTGGCCATAGCCTTGCCGTCCATCATCCTGAACCTATTCAGGATCTCTACTGCATACTTCCCTTTTCCAAGCACTCTTCCACACCTCCATGCCAAAATCAAATAGTGCATCATCCCCAAGTTCTTCAACTTGAACTTGGCAGCAAGCTTCCACTGCATGTCGGCAATCAATCTATCCTCACCTGTTACAAAGAGGTCATCCATATACAAAAGTAGTATGATTGGATTGTATTCCTCAACCTTGTAGTAAAGGTTGGAATCCGCTTTACTCTTGGTAAATCCCAAACTGGATAGAAAGCTATCTATCCTACCATACCAAGTTCTGCACATAGATGAGTCCCTGTCATGTCTCTCAGAACCAAGTAGCTGCACCACATACACTTCTTCTTCAACTACACCATTCAAGAAAGTGTATCTTCCTCTTCATTACTGAAACATGCTTGATCTTGTAGATCCTCTTGGAAGTCACTACAGACTCGCCTTCAGGTCTTGGGACTGCATCTCAAACATCTTCGTGATCGACTGGTACTCCTCGATCATGGCATTCTTCCCAGATCCTGGGAACTTCAATATCTTCAATATTTTCAATAGATAACTTTGTTGTTGAACAAATGTTGTAGTCCTTCTTTTGAAGGTGATGGTATATGATCTTTCCTACACAAGAAGTTAAATTGCATGATTAGAAAACATCTCATAGTTTTCAGAACAAATTCTTACACATAAAGAAATATGTCATACAGTCATGCAATTATCTTAGCCAATGCTTCAATACAACATTTATCCATATTCCGTAAATTTCTAGATGCCTTCCAATCTGTACCAAAACATTGTTAAGAGTGTGCACAAATCCTAACATGTCAGCAAAGAGGTTTCATTCTAGATAAGTAGCAATGGAATGTTGTACAGTGCCATAGGCCACTTACCCATGTATATTAGTAGTATACTGTTCATCAATGCAACTATTCTAATATGCATAATGCACAACCTAATTCTAGGAACATAAGCATATACATCATTGAATAACATTATGTAAGAAATGACAATTCAAATACTTATCTTTGTTTGGTTGCTGGGTGGACTCCCTCTGAATCTTTGCAACTCCATTCTGATGTGGATTGTGAGAAGTGGTCAACTCCCTCTAAATATCTACATCCGTACAAAAACTACTAAAGTGTGCTCATTTGCTTTCTTGCAGGAACAACTGGAGTGTACTCCCTCTTGATCTTTGCTTCCTGGATTACCTGTCCTTGAACTTACATCCATCCTTAATCACTATGCATGCTTATTAGTATCATCATTGTGTTATCCTTGAGGTCTCATACATAATCACACATTTATTAGTATAATCTTAATACTATCAAAACACAATAATCTTAAACATGTATAGTCATGATCATTCACAGATAATAAACATTAGTATTCAAGGTTTCAGGGAAGTCTTCTTTTACTCATGCATATTCTTATTTGATCATAGGACCCTTCTGATTAGTTAAATCATCAATGCATAAACCCGTGATTACTCAAACCAATACCTTCATGATTCTTCTGGTTAGTCATACCATCAATTATGGTAAGAAACATAATATGCATACAACCATGACTATCCAAACCTATGATTTCATGAATAATCATTATCAACAACACAACAGTATAAGATCCTAACACAAGGTAGGATTCTAGCTTGGTATAGGAAAACATACCTGGATTAGCATGCTAGCTAGTTATGTCTAACATACCTGCATAATGCCTTCTGGTTCTCTTCAGTGACTTGTGCTAGTAACCTGCATGTCTCATAAGTTAACCATTGTAGAACCAAGTTATACATACCTCGTAAGTAGATCTTCTATGTGATCCATGACAATGGATGAATCTTTGTCTTCATGTCACCATGATCATATGTTCTTGAAGTAGAACATGATTTGTCTCTCTTGATGTACCTTTTATGTTAGCGAACAACATAAACCTCATGCAACATCACAATGCATTAGTACAATCATAAGTGTCAAAACCTTAATCAATGAATATCTTCTATTAAGGTAATAGGACAAGTCTAGTAATTAATAAACATTGTACTATAATGATATGAAGACAAACATATCATAAACTTAACCATGAATAGAATTCGAAACATACCTGTAAGCCATACCTATCAAGATTGCTTGTAATCTTCTTATGGAAGGCCTTAGCCTCATCTCCCTCTGAAACAAAAACTTCTTCACTTATGCCGGTGACAAATCCATCATCTTTTAGGATTAACCCAATCCACTTGATTTGCAGGAATTGGACCTTAAGCTGGATTAGTGTTTGTCAAAGAAAACCCAAAAATTGAATGTTTGAATTTCAAATTTTCGAAAGGATAGAAATATGTGCCTTGATGAGCTGATCAAGTTGTTATATTCAGAATTTGAAAACTGCAAAGTTTCACCCCTTGAAATTGCCTTTTAGATTTCCGGATTCATTGGGGAGGACCCTGAATTAGGGTTTGCGATTCCCAGAGATTCACCCAACCAAAAGATTTGATTCAAAGCTCTAAGATTTGATTTTTCTGATGAGCTTCCAGCCGTGGTCACAGATTTCCAAAATTCCAATTTTTACAGAAGCCCTAATTTTCCATCTTTTCGATCAAAGTCCCAAACTGGGGTTTGATCAAGCCCGACCTTTTGCCCAACCAAAAATTATGATCTTGGTCTCTAAATTTTGATTTTGATGTGTAGCATCCAGTCGTGGTGTCTGATTACAAAAATTCCAACTTTCTCGGAAGCCCTAAATTCCGGAAGCCATGAATGAAGGTGCTAAAAAATAATTATGTTTTGACAGAAATATGTACCTGATTGTTTCTGGTGTAACTCCAAACTTTTTGATCCACAGGGTCTGAAATGTTTTTTTGAAATAACTTGACCTGTTAAATTTCCATGTCAACAGGTCTGACCTCAATTGGATTCTGTGAGAAAGAGTTATGCCAAGTGTCGCAACGTGACCTGTTTATGGGATAATATAGGGGAGCGAACTTGTACGGCCTGCCACATGTCACTAGTTCAAGTTCAGCCTCTAAAAACATTTCTTGCGACAGAGTGACCTGTTATCTTTCCATCCCGATAGGTATAACCTCCATTGGATTCTCTGAGAGAGAGTTATGCCAAGTGTCGCAATGTGACCTATTTATGGGATAATACAGGGGAGCGAACTTGTACGGCGTTCCGCATGTCACTAGTTCAACTTCGGCTTCTGAAAACTTTTCTTGAGATAGAACAGTCTGTGTACTACCTATCACTTTTTACGAAATTTCATTTGGAGCTTCCTAGCCTAAGTTATGATCTTTTTTCCAAGGTCACCTGATTTTGACTCAGATCTGGAAAAGGCAGAAACCCTATATTGTACAGATCATAAATCACAAATTACAATGAAGTAGAGGTTTTCCTTTGGACACAAGGTACCTGGGGATCTGATCTTTTACCTGTACAAGTTTTAGATATCATGCCTTCTTTCAGGCTAGCTTTGATATCATGTTAAATTTTCAGAATTTACTTCAATCTGATCTAGGATCTTAACTGAGAGAACAACATGTACAACAAATCTACATCATAACAATCATGGACACAATAATGCAAGAGTTTACTTGGGGAAAACCATAAAGGTGAAAAACCCCAATAACTTCCTCAGAGATAGATAGAGCAATGATACAACCAGAATACAAGAGATAGTCTTCTCCTAGCAGTAGAGCCTCCTCCTCCACAAGCGTGCCACTCTCCCAAGTGTGAGTGAGAGAATAGAATGTGTAAAATGAGTGAGACACACTCTCTATTTATACACTAACTTGACTTGATCTTTACTCAACTAGCTCGGCCTCAACTTAACCACTTAACATAATGCTGACTGGGCCAAACCCCACTAGGGCGGTCTAATAACCCTTTGACCCACATGACTTAAACAGGGCCGACCCCAACAAGGTGGTCTAATAACCCATCAAGTATAAGTTACAACACTTACAATATAAATGACGACACTTCCGTATAGAGGAATAATAACATCTCTATAGGAATACAATATACATATATGTGAAATACATTCTGAAGTTACATATACATCAACAAATATGGTAGGAAATATGGACCAATGAGTCATGTAATAGGGTAGATGAGGTAGTGAGCACTTTTTGGGTGTTAACAACATCTTATACATTTAAATTTCGGATAAGATTTACAGAGGTCGAAAGGAACTCCATACGTTCTGTACAAGATATTTACCAGCACAAACTACGGCCTCAAATCAATAAATAAGGTTGTAGGAGAGACCATAAAGGATCAATGGATCGATTGCATAATATGTGTTTTTACCCGTAACTAGTAAAATAAATAAAGGTAACCTAACCCTTTTATTTTATGCAAGGGAATGGCTATACCCACATAGGAAAAAATAGGGAAACTATATCTCTTAGTTCTTCTAATCATATACGATATCAACGTAGCACTAAGTATGTCCAATAACATAGATCTGTATCGATCTAGGGATAACCCTTGATAATAATAAAAAAACACAGCACTGAAACTGCCCAATAACTTTGATCTCAATTGATCTATGGATAAATGCTGGTAATAAAAAGATGCAGCACTGAGCCTGCTCGAGACTTAGATCTGAATCGATCCAAGGTAAAAGTTGATAAATAAAACACAGTACTAAGTATAAAGGTGCAACACTAAGCCTGCCCGAGACTTAGATCCAAATCGATCCAACGGTGAAAATTGATAAATAAAATGCAGCACTAAGTCTGCCCATAACTATGAGCTAATGAAAAGCTGAGATCAACCCAAATCGATCAGGCGTTGTGCACATAAATTTATGCATGTGAATCGTGTTAATATTAATTTTTAGAGGAACAAAGCTAAATTGCAAAAAGGACATAACTTAAGTCGATGAAACAAATCGCCTGGCTTCTTAACACTTTCCACGAAATAGAATGCAGAAGAACATAACTTTCTGCAAAGATCGCCTTTCCGTTACCGTCGCAGAAGTCAGACTCTCTTTAATATGGCTAAGTTGCTCCCTCCTCTGCAACCGCAGAGATGGATCTTTTCATTCCTATCGCAGATATGGAGACTCTTTTCCTCTTGCAAAGTTCCCCGAGCTATCCTCGAATCGGGTTTCTAATCAGGATGTGATTCTCACCAAGAGTATGTACATAATTTCCCCATGAATTTCTAGATCGGATTTCTCTTATGGCTTCCCTCACCCTCCCAAAAGTATGCGCATATATCAAGAGATTATTCTCAAACAAAATTGATGAATGCTTTTCTTCTCCCTCCGCTGTCTCGCCACCATCCAGATTTATATCTACGGTATGAGTGCCATCTTGGGGAAGTTTTGCCTAGAGAACGGATCTCTGTGAGAAGTGTCACTCCAAAAGGAATTCAGAGTGATACTGATGTTATCAAGAGACAAAATAAAACAGTTAGTCGTGTCTGCACTCCATCGAGGGGACACTCCCGAGAAAGAGGAGGATCGACATGTTGAAGTGAGTGCACTCTCTACTAAGTCGAGTCTCCTCTCCTAAAAATAAGGTATGTCGTAGCCCAGTTGTGGCAGCCCTTAATTTTCTAAGTTATATATATATATATACATGTATTCACATGTAGCTTATATATATATATATATATATATTATCCTTTTTAAATGAGTGCTCATTATTTAGTCAATCTCGAAAACGACAATATCCTCATATATATATTACTTCTTTCCCCACTTAGTATATAGACATACTTACTTATATATATAAATATACAGAGTATACTTTTCTCAAATTATATCTCAAGGTGCAATCACTATATGCCTCTCCCTTTATACCTATATATATATATATACATAAACACATAAGGGTGTTTTCTTATAAAAATTTCTCCTATATGAAGATTTGATCTTTATATATTTTTTGTGTGACCTCCTATAGTTTTCATAGGGTAATTTTAAGAAGAGTTATCTTCATACTGAAAGACAGGTCTTATGACTTACTAGAAGATTTGCACCAAACATCTATCTCCTCGTCTTACACGATGATACTAACCATTTTAACTCTAAAACGTAACCATTTTACTTCCCTTCATATGTCGAAGGAACTTAGGATGACCCCCCTTCATGACTGAATGGTACTCATAGTATCCCCAACCGTTTATTCCTCCCCCTGGTGGATTTAGTTACTTATCATCTAGTTGTGTCACCGCTTTTAGTCTCCTACGTTTAGGAGTTTAGACCACATAAGTTACAAGGTTTACTGGTGGGGCCTTGGCCTTGAGATCCTCTCCAGTAATCCAGTACAACATTTATTTATATTTACAAAAATAATAGGGTTTAAAAAGAGGTATGTTACATCCTCCTCCCCTTAAGAATAACACCGTCCTTGGTGTTTCAACAATTGTCTTCCATTCTTGCATCATCCTTTGCTCGCTTTTTATCCATTTCAAATTTCTACGATTTCCGCAAGTGATTATCGCTCATAACCTATACGTTTGTGCAACAATCTAGGTTTCCCAAAAAGGGTTCAGTAAAACATATCATTAAATCATAATCCTCTCAGAACTTAAGTAGTGAGTCCTCTTTGCAATACGACATTTGCTATATTACTTTCGTTCACAGGTTAACATCCTCTATTTCACAAAATTTTCAAGTAGTAAACTTTTAAAATCAATCACCCTCACCCTTTAGGGTATTTGTTTTTTCCTACTCAAGTATGCATGACATTCTTACATTTAAGACATTCAACAAACTAGTTCCTTGTCAAGTCGTTATCATGTGTTTTATTGTTATAACATGAACCTGAAAAATCTCAACACTTTTGTTGATCCAAAAATCTTCCTTGAGTCCTTGAACTTCAGCAACCCTCTGTTGAACACAGATCCCGAGATCTATCACCAATTCACGTGTGGACTTACGGGCTATACTTTGAGGTTACTCTTCCTTTTGATTGCTAGTCAAACGTTTTCTCCTCAAAAACATCAAACAACGTCCTGTCTTCGATATGTCAATATTTGTGCCTAGGTCTTTCCATTTATATCCCACACTCTTTCACAATTCCCGTCAAGCCTCCTCGCTTGAGTCCTGGAAAAGCTATCTTAGCAAAGTAGAGTTGGATCATCAAATTTTGCCACTTTGTTTGCCTAACACCAATGTGCTCATACAACAATCACTTGCCTAACACCATTGTGCTCCTACAACAATCATTTTCCTAACACCAATGTGCTCACACAACAAATCATTTTCCTAATACCATTGTGCTCACAAAGAAAATCATTTTCCTAACACCATTGTGCTCCCCATCAAATCGTTCATTTCTATGACACACTTTATGCATAATATGCATAATGTTCTTGTCTTTCAAGAGTCCCATAGACATTAACGATCTACCAAAACCCATGATCATATTATTATATTTATTATTTATTTTGTCCACATTTACTGTCAATTACAATATTTTACTACTTGCGACACACATATTTGGTACTTATTGTGACTTTATCATCATTGCCAAGTTTCTAGAATATTTTACAATTCCAAGGTTAGTTGTGATATAGTCATCATCAATTGATAAGCAATAATTTCACCTATTTTTTCATCCATTCTTACTCATGCACATCTATCTTTTCATGAGTCTTTGATCTTTACTCTTATTTTGACCATATGCTTACCATGCATAATACATCACGCTCTTGCCTTCCAACAGTCTCGTGGAATTTGTCGATCTGCCAATTTCACTTGTTAGTACCACTTTATGTTACAAAGTCGAATATTGTAAGGAATAATTTTCTAAGCATAATAATAAGAAATCCTCCATCACACTACACGTTCATACACGATCAACATTCTTATGATTTACTACTTTCATCAATTGAGAAGCAAATAGCAATGTTAGCATATAGATTTTTATTAACCTCTTAACCTTTTCAATAATTTCAATGGTTGTCTAATTCACCATTTAAGCTTCTCTAACTTATGTTTTCATACCTTTTTAAGACGATTGTAATACAATTTAAGTACATACTTCTCGAGCATATTGAAATTAGAAATCATAATCCTACTTCTGATTTTAGTGTGTTGACAAAGTACATGATATGAAAGCATCATTCCTATGCTTATCATTTCTAATTCATAACTTTTGTTAGTAAAGGTAGTGACATGTCTCATCATATCCTTCCATATCTTTATCCTTTATACAAGGGAAATGGACTATAACATTTTACATGGATCTTGACACAAATAAGTGCACCCTTCCCTACACTAAAAATGAAAAGGAATCGATTGTCAACAAAATGTCATTGTCTACAACAATTTACTTCTATATGAAATATTTCAGGATAGCTAACTTTAGCACACATTTATTTTGTAATAGCTCCGCATCAATATTCTTTATCCATCAAAATACATGATTGTACTAGGAGAGTGTTACCTTTTAAGTACTACCTTAAATTACAACTACTAAGTATAGGTAACAGTCAAATTATGATAGGGTTCATCTTTATTTAAACTTCTTTCCCAAGGTAAAAAAAACTACTTAGACCAACCATCATCTATTTTTATTTTAACTTTATTGTCATATTCCTTCCAAAACGGAATATGGTTTATTAATATAATGTTATCGACTTTCGTCAATCATCCTTTCACGATATCACTTCTATCTTTATAAGCAACTTAAGTATTTGTAATGGAAATTTCACTAATCCATATATGACTATTCATTTTTCTGACCGCATATAACAATTCATACTTTTGCAAAGTTGACCGCACACAATACCATTATACTTTTTCATGGCCTACAATCTCTTTTCCTATGATCCTATGATAATGTGCAAAGATGATGTCAATTCAATAATAACCATTCTACTCATCAACATATCTATTTTATATGTTTCATAAAATCAAGGAATTCACCATAATTCTAGTCATCTTATGTTATCATCATTCTAAAGCATTATATACATTTCTTGCAGAACATGCTTCATACAGTTCTTGTGGAACATGCTTCAAACCTGAATTTCATTTGTTAGTTTTAACACATAATGCTTCAAGGACAAACGTAATGGAACTTATTTACCTGTAACTCACTGACGCCTTATTCGTTATCTCTTGCCGAACCTTTGCGAATGAAATTTTTATGTTGTGCCTTACAGGTAGGGTCCCTTATTGGTCTATCCAACTTATATCCTCAAACAGGCCCGAGTATTGTAACTCTGGCTCTTTGCCATAATATTTTATGTCTTTACCCGCTAAGTTACCTATTGGAGACTTTGAATGTTTTAGCTTGGTATCTTATTTTCCTCGTCCATTTCAACCCATGCATCCAAAAACAAAACATTCAATTGGTTAGATTAACAATCTTCATACCTTCTTACTTCATGTTGATCTCAATAATCCCAAGTGCTGTAACCTCAGCACTGATACGATATGTAACATAACCATATTTTCCAAGTTAAAAAAAATCTTTTCTTTGCCTTTTAATGCCTAATAAACCAATTCCATTAGTCTTATTGCTACACATAATTATTAATAATGATACAAATAGTTTCAACTCTGCAAAATAAGTCAACTGCCGACATGACCATTTTCCAACACAAAACATATAAATATGCACACAACACGATTCCCCTATCCATATAACACCACCTTACAAACATTGCTACTAACAACCAAATTACTCATGTAATGAAGATTAACTTTGACATGTCTGAAGAGTAGATATATATATCTAGTTGGACAACAACCACCATGAATATATACACACCATGAATATATATACATAATTTATAGACCAAAGAAAGAGACTGGGTATACCGTGGTTCACCCAATTCTTTGGGCTATGTCCACAAAATGATGTATCTTATTCTTTTATTTCAAAGGTAGGGAGTTATACCTCCTGCAACATAGTTGCTACAATTCTTGACTCAGGAGTTACAGGGATTTTCACACACTGATCCCAACAGATCATCTTTTAAAACTGATATATATATATATATATATATATATAAAACAACCCATAAGCCAGAACCTAATCCATGGGCATCAACAACGAAGATAAACCCATGTTGTAAGCTCAACTTTAGCAGAAAAATAATGGTAGAGATCGAATACTGGGCTAAAAGTGATTTCAAATAATTTATTCAGCATGTTTCGTATAAGCAAATATCTATAAAATTAAAGGTTCTTTTCAGTCTTTAAGACAGAGATCCTTAATATAAAGAAAATATAAAGGTTCCCACAACAACAATTTGTGATCTGGCATATAAGCATATATACAACCCCTCGACGAACTCAATACCACAGGCCACTTTATAAGCATAGTATATACATTATGATTCTCTAGTTATGAAAATACACACATGGATACCAACAAGGACCATTGCGATTACCTTCTACACAGTCATTCAAATTGTCGATATAGTTTATACATACATATATGCATATCTTATACATTTAAATTTCGGATAAGGTTTACAGAGGTTGAAAGGAACTCCAAACGTTCTGTACAAGATATTTACCAGCACAAGCTACAGCCTCAAATCAATACATAAGGTTGTAGGAGAGACCGTAAAGGATCAATGGGTCGGTTGCATAATATGTGTTTTTACCGGTAACTAGTAAAAGAAATAAAGGTAACCTAACCCTTTTATTTTATGCAAGGGAATGGCTATACCCACACAGGAAAAAATAGGGAAACTATATCTCTTAGTTCTTCTAATCATAAACGATATCATCGCAGCACTGAGGATGTCCAATAATTTAGATCTGTATCGATCTAGGGATAACCCTTGATAATAATAAAAAAATGCAGCATTGAAACTGCCCAATAGCTTCGATCTGAATCGATCTATGGATAAACGCTAGTAATAAAAAGATGCAACACTGAGCCTGCCCGAGACTTAGATCTGAATCGATCCAAGGTGAAAGTTGATAAATAAAATGCAGTACTAAGTATAAAGGTGCAGCACTAAGCCAGCCCGAGACTTAGATCTGAATCGATCCAAGGGTGAAAATTGATAAATAAAACACAGCAATAAGTCTGCCCATAACTATGAGATAATGAAAAGCCGAGATCAACCCAAATCGATCAGGCGTTGTGCACATAAATTTATGCATGTGAATTGTGTTAATATTAATTTTCAGAGGAACAAAGCTAAACTGCAAAAAGAACATAACTTAAGTCGCAGAGACAGATCGCCTGGCTTCTCAACACTTTCCATGAAATAGAATGCAGAAGAACATAACTTACTGCAGAGATCGCCTTTCCGTTACCATCGCAGAAGTCAGACTCTCTTTAATATGGCCAAGTTGCTCCCTCCTCTGCTACCGTACAGATGGATCTTTTCATTTCTATCGCAGATATGGAGACTCTTTTCCTCTCGTAGAGTTCCCCGAGCTATCCTCGAATTGGGTTTCTAATCAGGATGCGATTCTCACCAAGAGTATGTACAGAATTTCCCCACTAAATCCTGGATCAGATTTCTCTTATGGCTTCCCTCACCCTCCCAAAAGTATGCGCATATATCAAGATATTATTCTCAAATAGAATTGATGAATGCTTTTCTTCTCCCCCCTATCTCGCCACCATCCAAATTTATATCTACAGTATGAGTGCCAGCTTGGGGAAATTTTTCCTGGAGAATGGATCTCTGGTGACAAGTGTCACTCCAAAAGGAATTCAGAGTAATACTGATGTGATCAAGGAGACAAAATAAAACAGTTAGTCGTGGCTGCACTCCATCGAGGGGACACTGCCGAGAAAGAGGAGGATCAGCGTGTTGAAGTGAGTTCACTCCCTACTAAGTCAAGTATCCTTTCCTAAAAATAAGGTAAGTCGTAGCCTAGTTGTGGCATCCCTTAATTTTCTAAGTTATATATATATATATATATATATATATATATATATATATATTCACATGTACCTTATATATATATATATATAATATCCTTTTTAAATGTGTGCTCATTATTTAGTCAATCTCGAAAACAACAATATCCTCATATATATATATTACTTCTTTGCCTACTTAGTATATATACATACTTACTTATATATAAAAATATATAGAGTATACTTTTCTCAAATTATATCTCAAGGTGCAATCAATATATGCCTCTCCCTTTGTACCTATATATATACATAAACACATAAGGGTGTTTTCTTATAAAACTTTCTCCTATATGCAGATTTGATATTTATATATGTTTTGTGTGACCTCTTATAGTTTTCATAGGGTAATTTTAAGAAGAGTTATCTTCATACTGAAAGATAGGTCTTATGACTTACTAGAATATTTGCAGCAAACATCCATCTCCTCCTCTTACACGATGATACTAACCGTTTGAAGTCTAAAACGTAACCATTTTACTTCCCTTTAGATGTCGAAGGAACTTAGGATGACCCCCCTTCATGATTGAGTGGTTCTCATAGTATCCCCAACCGTTTATTCCTCCCCTGGTGGATTTAGTTACTTATCGTCTAGTTGCATCACCGCTTTTAGTCTCCTACGTTTAGGAGTTTAGACCACATAATTTAGAAGGTTTACTGGTGGGGAATTGGCCTCGAGCTCCTCACCAGTAATCCAGTACAAAATTTATTTATATTTACAAAAATAATAGGGTTTAAAAAGAGGGATGTTACGTACTCAGTGTTATGCAGGATTTCTTCCTCCTAAACCAAGAGATCACACCTGGTCCCATACTGAAGCAGCACCCCGAAGTTCTCTTCCTATCTACAGCACTGCCTGCCCAATCTAAATCAACATAACCCTCAAGGTTAAACTTTTGATTCACATCATACTTGAGCCCATAATCAATTGTGCCCTTCAGGTACCTTAGAATATGCTTTACAGCAATGAGGTGATCATGTCTAGGATCCGTCAAGAATTGGTTAATGTGTTCACCGCAAAGAAAATACTTGGTCTCATGTTCGTCAGGTACATCAAGGACCCAATCATCTGACGATACATTGTGGCATCAACCGACTCTAATGGAGCATCACTCAATGGCTTCAAGATCGATGCCATAGATGTGGCCATGGCCTTGCAGTCCATCATCCCGAACCGCTTTAGGATCTCTACTGCATACTTCCCTTGTCCAAGGAAGATTCCATCTGCACTTTGTCATACCTGCACACCTAGAAAGTAATTCATCATATCCAAGTCATTCATCTTGAAATCGGAAGCAAGCTTCCTCTTCGTGTCGGCAATCAACCCATCCTCACCTGTCACAAACAGGTCATCCACATATAGCAGGAGTATCACTAGATTTCCTTCCTCAACCTTGTAGTAAAGGTTGGAATCCACTTTACTCTTGGTAAAGTCCAAACTTGACAGGAAGCTATCAATCCTACTGTACCAAGTTCTGGGTACTTGTTTCAAACTGTACAAGGATTTATTCAATTTGCACACATGTGACTCCCTGTCATGTGTCTCAAATCCGAGTGGCTGCTCCACATACACTTCCTCTTCGACTACACCATTCAAGAAAGTTGTCTTGACATCCATCTGATGTATCTTCCACTTCATCATTGCAGCCAGAGAAAGTACTGTTATGATGGAAGTGTATCTGGCTAAAAGTGCAAAAGATTCTTCATAATCTATCCCTTCTTTCTGGGAGAAGCCATGAGCCACAAGCCTTGCCTTGTATTTTTCTATGCTACCATCTACAGCATGCTTGATCTCGTAGATCCACTTGGAAGTCACAATAGAATTTGCTTCTGGTCTCGGGACCACATCCCAAACATCATTCTTCATGATCGACTGGTATTCCTCGATCATGGCATTCTTCCATTACTACATCCCGTTTCCTGGGAACTTCATATTCTTCAATAGATAGTTTTCTTTGAACTTCGTTGCTGGAACAAATGATGTGACTTCATTGCTTGTTCTTCGAAACAAGTCTCTCTTGTAGGTGATATACACAGTATTTCCTACAAGACGAGTTCAATTGCATGATTAGAAACATCTCATAGATTTCAGAACAAATTCGTACACAGAAAGATATATGTCATACAATCATGCAATTATTTAAGCCAATGCTTCAATACAACATTTATCCATTTACTGTAACTTTCTAGATGCCTTCCATCTCTACTAGAACATTGTTAAGAGTGTGCACAACTCCCAACATGTTAGCAAAGAGGTTTCATTCTAGATAAGTGGCAATGGAATGTAGTACAGTACCATAGGCCACTTACCCATTACTTGTATTAGTAGTTTCTTATTCATTAATGCAACTTTTCTAAAATGCATAATATACATCATAAATCTAGGAACATAAGTGTGTATATGACTGAACAACATCATTTAAGTAATCATATATATGAGAACTAAGAATTCAAATACTTATCTTTGTTTGGTTGTTGGGTGGACTCCCTCTAGATATTTGCTTCCTTGCAGAAACTATTGTAGTGTGCTCCCTCTTGATCTTTGCTTCCTTGCAGGATCTACTGGATTGTTCTCCCTCTTGATCTTTGCTTCCTGGACTATCTATCTTTGAACTTATATCCATCATGGACCACTATGCATGCTTAAGTGTGCACTAGTGTCATCATTGTGTCATCCTCGAGATACCCATACATAATCATTAGTATAATCTCAATACTATCAAAACATTATGATTCTAAATAATCTTAAATGTGTATCGTTATGATAATTTTATACATAGATAATTTATCACAAGCGTTAGTATTCAAGGTTTCAGGGAGGACTTCTTTTACTCATGCATATTCTTATTTGACCATAGGACTCTTCTAGTTTGTTATATCATTAATCAAACTAAGAAGCATAATATGCATAAACCCATGATTATTCAAACCTATAGCTTCATGAATAATCATTATCAATTATATGAAAGCATACTTATATGAGACCCTAACACAAGGTAGGATTCTAACTTGATATAGGAAAGACATACCTGGATTATTTTGCTAGTTATGTCTAACATACCTAAACAATGTCGTCTTTGTTTTCTTCAATGATTTAGATACCTTGTTCTAGTAACCTACACATCTCATAAGTTAAGCATTGTAGAACCAAATTATTCATACCTCGTAAGTAGAGATTCTATGTGATCAATAGCTATGGATGAGTCTTTGTCTTCATGTCACCATGGTCATATGTTCTTGATCTAGAACTTGATTTTTCTTTCTTGATGTACCTTTCATGTTAGAGGACAACATCATCCTCATACAACACCACAGTGCATTAGTAAAATCATAAGTGTCATAACCCTAATCAATGAATTTTTTCTATCATTCACATGCATTCATATTTTTACTAAGGTGGTAATACAAGTCTAAAAGTTAATCAAGATTGTACTAACCTCAATTCATATGAATGGTCGGCGCACAAAGATGGTCCCCATTTTTGTTGCAATGGAGGCGCGCTAGCGGAAAAAAAAATGACGCGTATGCACCTACGGCAGCGCACATGCGCTGCTAGGTTCGGTACCGAACTGAGGTGCGTGTGCGTTCCTGGCATGTGCACACAATGCTAGCGTGCACGTGCCTCTTTTAAAAATAAAAAAAACAGACCACAATTTCCGTATTGTTCTATTTGGTCAGCCAAGTGTGACCTCCACCTCCACGTGCGCATCGATTCAACCACCAAAGGTGGCCAAATCGACTCCAAAACCACCCAACAACACCCACAAACTCATCAATAGGGCGATTGATAGGTAAATATCAAGTTTTTTTTTCATTTTATTCATTCTTTGTATCAATTTTTTTTATTTTGATTGTTTATTTAATTGTAAATAATTCCCAAATTTTGAAAACAATGAACCAATTTTCTATCGCAGATTGTAAACTGAGAAAATGAGTGAACAAGATGTTAACCCCGAGTCCGGTGGAATACAAGAAAACCCAAACCTTGGACCCATTTCCGAAGAAAACCGTGAACACAATCCAAATGCCGAACAAAACCAAAACCCCCAACCTAATTTTGAACAAGATGACCTTAACCATTATGTAAATGAAATGCGAGTGCACACTCGCGAACTTAGAAACTCGGGGGAACCATCTCGATTGTCTCTTGCCACGTCAATTGAGAATTCAATTGATTCCCTCATCCATGCACACCAACAATTGACCAACATGACTCAATTTAGAGCTAGGATGCGAGAGTACTACTCCACGGACATCTCCAAGGAAGCAATAAAAGATTTGAACATTACAAAATCCCAATTATATAGTATGTTCACCGATCCGAAAACAAACCAACCACCAAACATTACAAAGCCATGTGTTTGCATGGATTGGTGTCATTACCAACCCTGGAGGGACAATCGGATGCGGAGGTGGTTCATGGTGTACGATAAACCTCCCTGCAATAATAGGGAGGTTCCACAGTACTTCCTTCGCCAACTGTGGGATGAGTTTTTCCTCGGTTTACATGTCAACTATTTTGACATAACCGAGTTCCAGGGTGTTGGGCATGGCTCTACCCAAGATCGACCTATTTCCAAGAGGAAACCACTAAGAGGGCCACCAGCTCTGAGGCAAAACCCCAACCCCTCTCCCCAGCCACCTTAGTTTCCCCATAAGCTTGATCAAATCGAGGTGGCAATGAGGAATGTTGCACGTGGTCTCCTCAAACACACCTTCTTTGTAGCAGTGACTACAGTGGAGAAGCCGGGTGACCTTGATAGAGATCCAGGTGCAGAGCCTTCACGACAGGGCCAGGATAGGCCCATGAGCGATGGTAGCCATGCTGGGCATTCCAGTTTGATGGGGACAATGCCACATCTTTGTCCCCATTGTGGGCACACTTTCCCTGCCCGATCAAGGGCTGTTATATGGATCAGGTCAGCAATTTTTTTAATGTGTTTTCAATCATCACTTGATAACTTGTAAATTATTTTTAAAGTATTTTTTGTTTGACTTAAACTATTATTTCAATGTACAGTTATTCAGAGCTGATACACCAAGATGGGAGAACGTAGGATCTCCCAACATGGATGCAGCAATGGCAGCTGCAACTGAAATTGCGGCACCCCACACAGAGGTATTTCCAGTACCTGACACAATATTGTTATTACTTATGTCATTTATATTACTCAAATATTTATATTTATGGCATACACGTTGATAGTTCGTACAATGTTTTTGAACATCTTGATTTCCTAGATAATGACTTGTTTAACATGTTCATAACATGCATGCATTTTGTTGTCCACAGGTGTTCCGTGACTACGGTGATCAACCACCCCCACCAGGGATGGGCACATCACCATATACACAGGTACAATGTGTAGTTATAAGCATGCTTTGAATTTGATTTGTTACAACTTACTATGGTTTAATTTATTGTTTGTTTGCTAAATTGTGATATTACAAATGTATATGTAGGTGCCACCAGTAGTTGCGTCTCCCCATTTTAGTCCTATGTATCCACCCTCTCCCATGAGTCCCCTCCCTACGTCCACCCCCTCCCTTCCATCCAACCCCCCTTCTCCGGCCGTACTCCCCCCTCCATCCATCCTCCCCCACTCACCCACCCCACTACATCCATACATCCTCCCCAATTTATCCATGCCCCCATGTCTATCCATCCTCCCCGATTCATCCACGCCCCCCCTTCCTTCCACCTTCCCCTCTTCATCCACAACCTCCCATTTGTCCATCCTCCTCCCTCCATGCAGGACTTCCCTCCCATGCACCATCCCTCAACACCCTCCCTAGCCCTTTTCATTCGATACCCTCTATCCTGCAACCAGTAGGGGTTCATCGTCTACATGGTCCTCCTCCCCCTTATACCACTGTGTCTTCTCCCACCATATCATCCCCACTTCCCGCCACTATTATGGCATCTACTCTTCCAATATCCTCATCAATATCTCTAGTCATTGCAGCTGTAGTGGCTGCCACTACATCTGTGCCCCCCCCCCCCCCCCTCACTGCATCGGAGTTGGTTGTTCGGCCATCTACTCCACCTAATAGCCTAGAAGGCCAACCATGTCCATCATCGGAGGTGTTCACGATGAGAATCAAGCTAATTTATGAAAATATTTTGATGCATTAACAAAAATTAATTTAAGCAATTATGACTTTTCAATGAAATGATTATTTTAAATGTTGTATGCTGGAATTGCTGAGAGGCTCCACAGATCCAGGACACCTGTCCAACGTTTCCCACTCATGTCAGAGGTGATTTATTTAAGATTTGAATTCTACATTTGTTTTATAAATGTGGTAAATGTTGCAAATGCTTGAAAATGATGGTATCTTATATCATTTGTTCCAGAGCCTGGAGAGACGGTCTACTCCTAGATGGACCAAGACCCGAGGCACGAGTAGCTCGAAGAGTAGGAAGATCGACTTTGGGTCTACACCTAGGAGTGACGGTGGTGGTCACAATGCTTGACACACCATGTGATATGTACATTAGCAACGATGTGGCACTTTTGTGCACCCGTTTTGATGTACTTTGTATCTACGGCACGAGTTGCCATGTATTTTGTATCTACGACATGAGTTGTCGCATTTTGTGTAGGGAACGAGTTTCCATTGTACGTACATTGGAAACCATGTTCCACTATTCGCTAGAAATTGTATATGTTTGGATGAGTTTTGTAGCCTTGATGTACATGGATTTTCAGTTATGTGATTTATATATCTCATTGTCTAATGTGGTTGTCTCATGTTGTGTGTATCATGATGTGATGTTGTGTAAATTTGGGTTTTATCTAGATCTTAGAAGAGAAGTTGGATATCATAGTTCAGCTTGGTTTATCTTTCAACATGTAAAATCTTCTAATGGTATCTATGTTAAGAAAACATTGTAAACATAGGCTAACTCAAACAAAATCATGTGTGAGAATTAATCTAAAAAAAAACGGAATAAATGGATGGACAAATCATACCTCATGGCACATAAGATATATATTGGGAACTTGAGTACTAGGAAAAGAAAACTTAAAAATAGAAAATGTTCATTGTCATCAAAAGGTTAAAATGAGATCCAACATGATTTTTAATAGCTCTACATAATGAGATCCAAAAAGGCCATACTCTACATAATGAAATGTTGTCACTAGTATTTATTTTGACCATTTTGTCCACTTAAGATCATGCAACAACTTAATAACCAAGTTATGGAATCATTTCTTAATCAATTTTCACCATACAAATAGGACAACCTTGAGCACGATGTATATCTAGCTCATTAATTCTAACTCACGAATATAGCCACCTTTGATTTCATGACCATCACATCCACTACCATTTACAATTAGGACTTCCTTAATTCATCATTATGTGATAGCGATCTAATTTTATGTAGACACATTGAATTAAACACATGTATAGTTGACATTACAATAAATGACTACTATGAGGTGTATTTTTGAGGCTATATCCACCTCAACACACCAGCTTGTTACCCCAATACCCCAAATGTTGTCGAATTTTGTCTGTAAGGGATAGAGGGGTATTAGGACATCATAATTCATCTATTGGACACTCAAACACTTGTTAAAGACATTTAGGACAAGTGCATTAAATCAATGGAGTCACAAATACACCCTCATCAAGTTGCATGCATCCATTAGTGCGCCATCAACACTAGAACATGTAAGCATCACTACATGTTGGAGTAAGCTTTACTAATGTTATGATAATATTAGGTTTTCCATCCATTGAGAAGGTTGCCATAGGTGTGCATATCCACCATATAAAAATCTTCATGGTACAACCAATTTCAAACCATTACGTTTCTAAATTAGGTATCTGGTGCTAGGTATCATCATCATCTCCATTAGTCATCATCATCATCACCATCTTCATCATCACCATCCTTTTCATCATCACCATATCCATCTTTTCGATGCGAGATGGAACCATCACCATCTTCATCATCACCATCACCATCACCATCAACCTCACCACCATCACCATCATCACCACCATCACCATCTTCATTATCATCACCATCTTCGTCATCATCACCATCTCCATCTTTTGGATGCGAGACGGAACCATCACAATATTCATCATCACCATCACCATCACCATCAACCTCACCACCATCACCATCATCATCAACGTCACCATCTTCATCATCATCACCATCTTCACCACCATCACCATCTCCATCTTTTGGATGTGAGATGGAACCATCACCATCACCATCACCATCAATCTCACCACCATCACCATCACCATCGTCGTCATCATCACCATCTTCATCTTTTGGATGCGAGATGGAACCATCACCATCTTCATCATCACTATCACCATCACCATCAACCTCACCACCATCACCATCACCATCGTCGTCATCATCACCATCTCCATCTTTTGGATGCGAGATGGAACCATCACCATCTTCATCATCACTATCACCATCACCATCAACATCACCACCATCACCATCATCACCACCATCACCAGCTTCATTATCATCACCATCTTCGTCATCATCACCATCTCCATCTTTTGGACGCGAGACTGAACCATCACCATCTCCATCATCACCATCACCATCAACCTCACCACCATCACCATCATCATCACCATCACCATCACCATCAACCTCACCACCATCACCATCATCATCACCATCACCATCTTCATCATCATGACCATCTTCATCATCATCACCATCTCCATCTTTTGGATGTGAGACAGAACCATCACCATCACCATCACCATCTTCATCATCACCATCACCCTCACCATCAACCTCACCACCATCACCATCATCATCAACGTCACCATCTTCATCATCATTACCATCTTTTTCATCATCACCATCTCCATCTTTTGGATGCAAGACGAAACCATCACCATCTCCATAATCACCATCAACTTCACCACCATCGTCATCATCATCACCATCTTCATCATCATTATCATCTGTAGGTCCTTCATCACCGTGTCCATCATCATCACCATCTTCATCAAAATCTCCATCATCATCAATGCCTTCATCATCATCACCATCTTCATCACCATCTCCATCATCATCAACGCCTTCATCATCATCACCATCTTCATCATCATCACCATCTTTGTCATCATCACCATCTCCATATTTTGGATGCGAGACAGAACCATCACCATCACCATCACCATCAACCCCACCACCATCACCATCTTCATTATCATCACCATCTTCGTCATCATCACCATCTCCATCTTTTGGATGCGAGACGGAACCATCACCATCTCCATCATCACCATCACCATCACCATCAACCTCACCACCATCACCATCATCATCACCATCACCATCACCATTAACCTCACCACCATGACCATCTGCATCATCATCACCATCTTCATCATCATCACCATCTCCATCTTTTGGATGCGAGATGGAACCATCACCATCTTCTTCATCACCATCACCATCACCATCAATCTCAGCACCATCACCATCATCATCAACATCACCATCTTCAACATCATCACCATCTTCGTCATCATTACCATCTCCATGTTTTGGATGCGATACAGAACCATCACCATCTCCATCATCACCATCATCATCCCCATCATCATCATCACTGTGCATCAAAACTGGGTTCTGGGGAGTCATGCAAGTGTGTGTAGGTAGGTTCCAGGCGGGAACGCTAGCCACAAGTGCCCGGTGGATGATTTTCCAAAGTTGACCCTCGTGTGCAAAAATTGCACACTCCCTCACTGAGCAAAACCCTAGTTTCCAAAATGGAATTACAGGATGAGGGCGGGGCCACCAGGCCGGAGGGGAGGAGCACCCCTAGCACTATCCCACCATGTTGAATCCAACGGAGTCGACAGGTCGTCGATCCGAGCCACGGTCTTCATTCTATGGCTCGTCCTGTCTCACATCTAAAAGGCCTTCAGGGACAAGTGCTGGATACCTTCCAGGAGCGTAGAACTCCAACTGTGCAACAAAACGGAGTTCTATGGAGTCATGCAAGTGTGTCTAGGTAGGTTATAGCCGGGAACACTAGCCACAAGTGCCCGATGGATGATTTTCCAAAGTTGACCCCCGTGTGCAAAAATTGCACACTCCCTCACTGAGCAAAACCCTAGTTTCCAAGATGGATGTACAAGATGAGGGCGAGGCCACCGGGCCGGATTAGAGGGGCACCCCTAGCACTATCCCGGTGTGTTGAATCCAACGGAGTCGACGGTTCATCGATCCGAGCCACAGTATTCATTCTATGGATCGTCACATCTCGCATCCAAAAGGCCTTCAGGCACACCTGCTGGATACCTGCCGGGGGCGTAGAATCCTTCGTTGTGTTCCATTAGCGTTTTGTTCAGCATTTCATGCTCTGATAAGTGGTACTTCACCTCTATCCACAGCTAACACAAGTTAGAGATGCCATTCAAACCCAATTGAAAGCTAAGGAAGTGGTTTTATGCGACATCATCTTTGGGAATAAACGTTTATGTAAACCAACAGAAGCTCAAGCAATACTCCCTACTTTTAAACAGATTTTGGAGAGAGCAAGAGGACAAGTTCATCAAAGCGACTTCATTCATATGTATTCTCGTAATGTACACATAGCCTATCCTTATCTTGATAAACAAGAGTTTTATAATAGCTTGAACTTTTTGGGAGTGGTTATCTCCCTGTATTTTGTTGTGTGATTGGTTGACAAGCTTGCCTGAAAATCTGTACTTTGAACTTCTTTTTTTATTGCTGAAAAATTGGAAGGGATTTTCAAGTCACTTACAAAACGATCCCTTGTTGAAATACGTAAGTTCTTCCAACAACAAAGATTTGGCTAGTGTATCAAATGCTGTCGCCCACACTAGAATTTATCTTTCATCAAAGGAGTCGCAAATATTCTGGCTAACCAAATGGTCTGGGGAGCTTGGACCTAGACCATAATGACCACGTGGAGCAATGGGAGCCGAATGGCCCTGGGGTTCTCAACTAGAATGCCCATAGCGCCCGAACCGTGGCTCAGTTCGTGAATCTGTCGATTTTGATGGGTCCGAGACACCGGGTTTCAGCTAGGGGACCCCCCACATCGTGCCTTGAAGACCCGGAAGCGATGCCAAAGGGCCATCTCCAGAGCTAGGGTTTAGCTCAGTGAGGGAGTGTACAATTTTTGCACACAGGGGTCAACTTTGGAAAATCATCCACCGGGAACTTGTGGCTAGCATTCCCGGCTGGAACCTACCTCGACACACTTGCATGACTCCCTGGAACTTGGTTTTGTTGCACGGTTGGAGTTCTACACCCCCGACAGGTATCCAGCAGGTGTCCCTGAAGGCCTTTTGGATGCTAGACAGGACGAGCCATAGAATGAAGACCGTGGCTCATATCGACGAACCGTCAAATCCATTGGATTCATCACGCGGGGATAGTGCTAGGGGTTCCCCTCTCCTCTGGCCCAGTGGCCCCTCCCTCATCTTGTATGTCCATCTTGGAAACTAGGGTTTTGCTTAGTGAGGGAGTGTGCAATTTTTGCACATGGGGGTCAACTTTGGAAAATCATCCACCAGGCACTTGTGGATAGCGTTCCTGGCCGGAACCTACCTAGACACACTTGCATGACTCCCCGGAACTCATTTTTGTTGCACGGTTGGAGTTCTACGCCCCCGGCAGGTATCCAGTAGGTGTTCCTGAAGGCCTTTTGGATGCGAGATGGGACGAGCCATAGAATGAAGAACATGGCTCAGATCGATGAACCGTCGAATTCATTGGATTCAACACACCGAGATAGTGCTAGGGGTTCCCCTCCCCTCCAATCCAATGGCCCCACCCACATCTTGTACATCCATCTTGGAAACTAGAGTTTTGCTCAGTGAGGGAGTGTGCAATTTTTGCACACCGGGGTCAACTTTGGAAAATCATCCACCGAGCACTTGTGGTGATGATGATGATGATGGTGATGATGATGGAGACATTGATGATGATGGTGGTGATGATGGTGATGGATATCATGGTGTTGATGAAGATGGTGATGATGATGGACACAGTGATGAGGGACCTACAGATGACAGTGATGATGAAGATGGTGATGATGATGACGAAGATGGTGATGATGATGGGGATGGTGATGATGATGGAGATGGTGATGAGGGACCTCCAAAAAATCAAGCATTAACATGGGTGAGGTAGGTATAAATCCTCCCTCAAGCACATTTCCAAGCATTAGGTGACAATGATGAACATGTTAGTGCTACTCAATCATAGCTCCCAAATGATCCTCATATTCATCCAATTACTAGACCAATATTGAAACAATTCCTAAAGCTCCAAATGGAGAGAGTGGTAGATGAAATGGGGGCAATATCCATATTTGGGTGTTGTGGGCATCTTGGTAAGACCTAGGGTTTGAGGATCGAAATTCTAAGATAGACATGTAGACTTGGATTCTATAAGTTGAGTTCTCTAGTGGTGTACTTGTGTGACATTTGTTGGAGCGTAGGCCGCAGCTATGGTAAAGCTGCCAAGTTTTGGGAAAAAGCACTAAGTTTGAAGGAAAAGTGCTAATTTTGAGGAAAAGCACCATTTTTGGCAGAAATGAACAGTACGCGGTACGGCGCTAGATGGACGAGCTCACCGCAGAGTGAGGGGCGGAAATCACGGAGCTCGCGCGCACAAGCCAAAGAAGAGTAAATGTGGCCGAGCAGAAAGCTCAACCACCACAATAAATGAAGTGGCGGAATAGAGGGATCAGCTACCCTCATTTAAGGCAAAGTACAGGAGTTATGGTTGCTCGAACCAAGGAAGAGCAATAGGCCGAAGCATTGAAGGCGAAGGACAAGGAGAAAAGAACGATGAAACGACGCCCATACCCGCGATCTGCGCCGGAAATCATGGAGCCTGCAGGAAGCTGCGACGCGACTGCAAGAGGCGTCTAAAGTACACCTAGCTGTGTCAGTGGTTAGGGTTTTTGGGGATCACTATTGGGGAAAGGCCCATAGTTTTGCAAAGGTGCGACCCTTAGAGCCACCTATATATATGTGTAATTGTAAAGGGAAAAGGGTTAGAAGGGTTGGTTAGAAGGTAAGAGAGTTGGAATTGGATAGCTATAGAGCTAGTCACTGAGTTATAGATAGTCTAAGTTGATGTATGAGTCATTGTAATCTCTGTAGAAGAAGATAATAGATCTAAGAGAAGGGCTCCTAGCTGTGTGCGTGGAGTTTCCTAGAAAGATCTAAGGATGTAGCTGTGTGCGCAGCGGAACTGTGTAAGTCCCATCTCAAGATAATATAGGATACAACTCTCGTGGACGTGATTTCCCTGTGGAGGCGAACCACATAATTCTTGTTGTTATGGTGATGTTTTACGTGAATGCATGTTTATGTTTCCCTGTCTATGTTTACATGAATGTTTCGCTATCTTTATGAATATGTGAAGTAAGTCCTTGAAGCTCCCTTAGAAGTTATACTCATGCACTGTCGAAGGAGTCTGTAAGAACACTATCGCCGTAGTGCTTGAGGAGTGTGTTACTATGCTGTGGTGCGAGGGCAGAGACGATACATAGTGTATCGGACGTAGCGGGTAAACGCCTCGTGCACAGGTGCGGCGATACCGCGCAGCTAGGTTGGTAAGAGTGAGTTCCAGCGCTGTCGCGCTGAGAGGTCTGCGGAAGAGTAAGACGTTCCGCTCCGAGGTATCCTCCTGGAAGGGAAGGGAGAAAATTATAGTCTCCACATTGCCTAGGTTAAGGAAACCTGATTCCTTAGCCCCCCCATAGCCACTTCAAGTGAGACCTCGGGCTGCTATGCAGCCCATTGCCGAAAGGGACAGTGCGCGAAGGGGTGTTTGTTGCTGCGCCTCCTGAAAACCCGGGTCTATCCAGAAAGCAGCCAACAAATGGTTCCATTGCCTTGAGACTTGTTATTCTGGAGATGTGCGAGATTGATGCGAAACCTAGAGAAAAAGGGAGCCAACAAATGGTTTCGTTACCTTGAGACTTGTTATTCCGACGACGTGTGAGATTGATGCGAAACCTAGAGAAAAAGGGAGCCAACAAATGGTTACGCCGCCGGTTTTAACCCTATTATTTTGAACGCAATGTGGTGCTAGAATCCTATAGCTAAAGAAATTCAAGAGTGGTTTGATTCAAAGGCGAGAGAGTTCATTGAACGTGAAAATAGAAGCTCTAGGCTTCAGACAGAAGACTGGTTGCAGAAGCATATTTATACTGACCTTCACGCAATCTTCTTTGTAACATTTGCACTCGAGTTGCATCGGTGGATGTCCAAGCTAACAGATACTCAACCCACTGTGCATGTTGATCAACCTATCGTTTGGTCGCCTGAGCTAGTTAGCATTGTGAAGCGGGTCGATAATCCTGTATCCCGTGCAGTAGAATTTTGGTTGAACAGTCTGCTGGAAGGCTTCATCACCGAGTTTGCAGTAGATACGAGAAGGAGCTTCAGGGAGGCTGAGAGGAGCTTCTTCAAAGCATACAGGGGTAAGTTCTTAAATTCTCTGAACCTGTCGATTAAAATGCTCTTATATGAAAAAGGAAAACTATGCATAGCTTCTGATGAATAGCATAGACAAGTAATGTCCGCAGATTCTGACAGTGATTTTGAAGCTATTGGTTACACTCGTAGTGGAAAATAGTATAAAGTAGGCCTCGACCAGCATTCTTTTGAGTCTAGCCCAGAAGATAGTCGAGCTCGTAGAGCGAGCCATATAGAGAGACAAGGGAGTGTTCATATCCCTTATCACCCTTTTACACCGCAAAAGCCAGACGGGGCTCAGCATAACCCCGTAGTAACACCCTCTAGTAGCCCGCACGATACTTCTAGTACCTCAACTCCACCTTTGTTTAACCATCCTAGAGGCAGTGCCACAACACCTCCACGTCAACCTAGCGCAAGAAGGATGGGTGATGACATGAAGCTACCAACTTTTAGAGGAACAGGGCTAGAAGACCCTGACCAGCATTGGTTTCTATGTGAAGCCATTTGGACGATTAAGCAAATTAATGATGATGTTGTTAAGTTGGTTCAGTTAGAAACCACACTAAGAGAGAGAGCCTTAACCTGGTTTATGAAATACTCAGCAGCACAAAATAGGACGCTTGCTGATGTAAGAAATGCTATGATTAAAGAATTCAAGAAATCTAAATCAGGATCACAGTGCATAACAGAACTCAAAGACATAAAACAGTTACCTACAGAGTCAGTATGGGACTTTGACCAGAAGTTCAAAGCCTTGATAGATCAAGTAAGCTTTGAGTTTGCACCGCAGCAGCATAAGGAATGGTTCATTGCTACGCTGCTTCCTCACATTAGACTTCCTCTTATGCAACAGAATCTCACTACACAAGAACAAGCTCTAGAGATGGCTATGAAACTAGAAGCTTCACCAATTGCTAGAACAAGCAACGATGTTGCGCAGTTGCAAAACCAAATAGCAAACCTAACTTTGCAAGTGCATGATATTAAGAAAGGAAAGGATGTTAAAGAAGAAATTTGGTGTACAAAGTGTAGAGCACAAGGACATTCAAAGGATCATTGTCCTGTTTTCATAGATTTTATTGCAACTGGAGCACCTAACCCTTTACCACAGGAACAGGGGCCTTGGTGTGAAATCTGTAGAACTAGAGGCCACAGACCACAAGAGTGTCACTTGTTACAGAAATATGTACAAACTCCAAAGAATATTGCAATTTTTGTAAATCAGCAGGCCATGATGAGAACAATTGCAGAGCATATGAGCTTATGATAGAAATAAAACATGATGTTTATAGAGTACATTCAGAACCACAAGGACCCACAACAGATCCACAGCATGACCCAGATCGCGAAGGCCGAGGAGGAAATTACAGGGGCCGTGGACGTGCAGCAGGTTTTGGTCGTGGAAGAGGACATATCACTTGTTATAACTGCGGAGCTCAAGGCCATTATGCAAGAGATTGCCAAAATCCTACAACCATCTGCAGATATTGTAAATCTTATGATCATGTCATTGAAGAATGCCCTCAGTTGATGGCCAAGATGCAAGAAAAGAAGCCACAGGTTAACCAGAATATCTAGTTGATTGGAGCAGAAAAAAGAGAACCAGATCCTATATTTAATATAGTGACGCGCAGTGGAGCAACCACTGGTGCGCCAGAGTTGGGAACTGGAAAGCCAGCGACACAATGGGTGCGTTGCGCTAATATTAAACCATCCCCGCTTGACCTACAGAAGCAAAAAGAAGCATTCAAGTAAGCTCAATATTATTTCTCAGATCCGCGAGCTTCAAGTTCTGTCGCAATTCTGCATAATGATATCAGACTGCATGTGCCACATCAAGAGAACTGGGTACAAGAGCAGGCCACTACATCTGGAAGGCCTGATGAGGAGGATGCACTAGGAAGTGTTCATTCTTTCCTGAGAAACTGCTTAAAGTTGTTGCGCAATGAAAAAGCAACTATGGAGCTCCAACACCTGTTGGATCAGTGTCAACAATCTGCTTCGATGAATACACCGCAGCGTGATGTTCATCAGATTGGGAGTCATACTAGAACTGGAAGAGAGATGAGACTCACAGCAGATTGGAGCATTTGAAATGGACGAAGTCATTTTGGATTTAGGCTCAGAAGCTAATGTTCTCACCATGCAGACATGGGAAAAGATGGGTAGCCCTCAGCTTACTAGATCTCCTATCCAGCTAAGACTAGCAAATCAACAAAGAGTTTCTCCATTGGGCAGATTACCCAATGTACCCATTGATATTGAGGGAGTAAGAAGTTCTGCAGACTTCGAAGTAATCAAAATTCTAGATGACAGTAGACCTTACCCAGCACTTTTAGGAATAGACTAGGCATTTGATAATCTGGCTGTCATTAATTTGAAGAAAAGACAGATGACCTTTGAGGATGACCAGATTAGGGCCATTGCACCGCTTGATCCCCTTCAAGGACCACAATATATTGAGCCCATTCGAGCAGAAGAAGAAGTGCGCCACATGGAAAGTTTGTATCAGATGACTGCTAGCCATAATGATTATGTCAATCCCATAGCGGACGGCCATATCAGCTGGTGATGCGATAGCTCGTGCGCATCAGATTTGGAAGCAAGATTGGAAAACTGGCAGAATCGCTTACATGAAGTTTCTGCAAGGCGTTGTGCCATGATGACTAAATCGATTCGATGGATTGGCATAGAATTGAATAACACCCCAATCTTTGATGGTTTAACTGGAGTAAGTGAATCCATACATGCATATGAACAAGAAATCCCAGATGAGCAGCGCATACATGCATTGGATGTAGCACTGCGTGCTACACCGGCAAGATGGTGGGGTGCGCATAAAGAAAATATCGACACATGGCAAGACTGTCGCAGGTTGATACTGCGCAGATTTCAAGAGACTACAGCAGGATTTTTGTGCAAATATGATGGACAAAGTGACCCCAGGTCACATGTTGAATCATGTATTCAGCAATGGTAAGATATTCTGGAAGACGAGTGGATTCACCTATTCATCCACACATTGGATATAGTTCCAAGGAGCTAGTACACTGAAACAGAGTTGCGCAGAGGCACTATGACTTGGCCTCTCATGATTGAAAGTTTTCAAATCACTTTCATCTTTGAGTCAGAACATCCAAGCATCGATCAAGCTTTAAAGTGTATTAGAAAGAAGGTATTTGAACAATGTCCGTTACCAGAGTATTCTCAACCAGATTGGGTTGTCCAGATGGAACATGCCCTGGAATGCTATAAATTCACCACTGGAAAAGAGGATGATGATCCTCGCAACATCAATATTCCAGAGTCAGAAGGGACGCGCAAAGTCGAAGGCCCTCAGCTTGATATCCCTGCCATTACAGAACACATCAAGCTCAAGAAAATTAACATTGGTACAGAAGCCGAACCCAAGGTTGTCTCTATAGGAGATTATTGGGATGATGAAACTGTTGGCCATATTGCAGATTTACTACATGAGTACCAGGATATCTTTCCTACCAATTTTACAGAAATGAAAGGCAGCCTAGGATATTTAGGAGTTATGCGCATACCTTTGAAAGCGGGTGCTAAGCCAGTAAAACAGTGCCCGTACAGGTTGAACTCGCGATATAAAGAAAATGTCAGAGAAGAAATTGATAAGATGCTCGTCGCTGGTATCATTGAGCAAGTAGAGGAAAGTGATTGGATTAGGTCTATGGTGGTACAAGAGAAAAAGGAAAAAGGTGAAATAAGAATCTGCGTAGACCTGTGCAAGCTCAACGACGCATCAGCGCATGATCCATTTCCTACGCCCTTTACAGATGAAGTGCTTGATAATGTTGGAGGACAAGAGGCTTACTCCTTCACTGATGGCTTTTCAGGATACCATCAGATCAGAATCCATCCAGAGGACCGCCATAAGACCACTTTTGCGACTGAATGGGGCTCATTCCAGTATACAGTAATGCCCTTTGGTCTTAAAAACGCTCCTGCTATCTTCTCTAGAGTCGTTGTTGCTGTTTTTAAAGAGTTCATCTATAAGTTTCTAGAAGTCTATTTTGATGATTGGACTGTGTTTGGTTTACTAAAGAACCATATAGGGAATCTAAGGATGATGTTAGAAAAATGTAGACAGTATCAGATTTCCCTCAACTTGAAAAAATGTATCTTCTGTGCTCCTTTTGGTATTTTGTTGGGTCACATTGTGTGCAGAAAAGGACTCGTGATGGATCCTACGAAGGTTGCCATCATTGCTAACTTGCCTGCGCCCAACTCAGTCAAACAATTGCGCACTACCTTGGGACATACAGGATACTACATGAAATTTATCAAAGGTTATGCAAAGATCACTGCGCCTATGGAAAGACTATTGAAAAAGGATTCGAAATTTCAATGGACAGAAGAATGCCAACAGAGCTTGGACTCACTTAAAGAAAAGATGATCACATCGCCTATTCTAGTTTTCCCAGACTGGAGAAAACCCTTTCATGTTCATGTAGATGCTTCTTCCATAGCACTGGGGGTTGTACTCACACAACCGGGAGAAGGAGTTATTGACCACCCCATTGCTTACTCTAGCAGAAAGCTGTCTACAGCCGAGAAGAACTACACCACTACAGAAAGAGAAGGACTAGCTATGGTGTATGCCTTACAGAAGTTCAGACATTATCTATTGGGTGCTCGTTTTAAAATGTATACTGACCATTCTACTTTGAAGTACTTGGTCAATAAGCCAGTGTTAGGGGGAAGAATTTGCAGATGGCTACTCCTCTTCCAGGAGTATGATTTTGAGATTATTGTGAAGCCAGGTAGATTGAATGCAGGACCTGACCATTTGTCTAGGATAGAGTCAGGGGAGGAACCTACAAATTTGGAGGACAATCTGCCTGATGCGTAGCTGTTCTCTATTCAAGCAACAGATGGATATTATTCCGATATTCTTGAGTTTCTCACTACAGGGAAAGCGCCAGTTGAGTTCACAATACAACAGAAGAAACAACTTGTTGTCAAAGCCGCAGACTTCACTTTGATAGGAGGCCAGCTCTATAAGTTGGGCCCTGATGAAGTTTTGCGCAGATGCATTTTACCGCATGAGAAAAACTCCATAATCACAGAAGCGCACTCAGGAACCACAGGAGGCCATTTCGCAGGAAAGCCGACTGCATAGAAGATCTTAGCCGCAAGTCTTTGGTGGCCAACATTGCACAAGGATACTAAGGAATTCTGTAAGTGTTGCGATGTGTGCCAACGAATAGGAAAACCTTCAAGAAGAGATGAAATGCCGCTCAGACCCCAGATAACAGTCCGTGCTTTTGATAAGTGGGCCATTGATTTCGTGGGACCTATCAACCCACCAGGAAAGAGAACCAGCGCAAGATACATCATCACAGCTACTGAATACCTCACCAGATGGGCTGAGGCGAAGCCAGTTAAGAATTGCGACGCTGTCACTGTCGCATAGTTCATTTTTGAGAATATTGTCACTAGATTTGGATGTCCACTAATTCTAATGAGTGATCAGGGCACACATTTCCTGAACGAGACTATAGAGGCCCTTACTGAAGAATTCCACATTAGTCACCACAAGAGTACACCCTACCACCCTCAAGCTAATGGTATGGTGGAGGCATTCAATAAGATTCTGGAGAATGCCCTGACCAAGATCTATAACCAACAAAGAGATGATTGGGACCTTAGAGTCACAAGTGTGTTATGGGCTTACAGAACCACATGCAAGAAACTAACAGGTCACACACCTTTCAGTTTGGTGTATGGACAAGAAGCAGTTATGCCCATGGAATACATTGTTCCCAGTCTCAGAATTGCTCAAATTACAGAAATGGCAGATACTGATACTATGAGTGAAAGGCTGTCACAATTGGTTGCCTTAGAAGAACACAGGCTTTTAGCTGGATTCCATCAACAAGTGCAGAAGGAAAGACAGAAGGCTTGGCATGACAAGCATATTAAGAATAAAATCTTTCAAGAAGGAGACTTGGTACTCCTCTATGATAGTAAATTCATCAAGTTTCCAGGCAAGTTTCGTGTACATTGGTTAGGCCCTTTTTAAGTGATGAAGATAACCGAAGGTGGAGCAGTTCAACTTGTGAAGCTTAACGGAGAATTGCTTCCCACAATGATCAACGGGAGTTGGCTCCAGCTTTATCGAGATGGCCACTCCGCCCTGTCAACCTAATCAGCTGCTAAAGTTGTGCAGATGTCCAATGTAGTTGAAAGAGGCATTGCACTTATCACAGTCCACACGGAAGTTGCGAGACATTTTCAGTCTCTGGCTTCCCACGCAGTTCCTCGAAGCATCCACGCACTCAATAAAGCCTATTCTGAGCGTGCCTAATTTCGCTCTTGCGGAGTTCCCCCAGGTTGTCGAACCTTTGCCCTTGCAGAGTTCCCTATTGTCAACTTGCTGCTCTTCAGGAGTTCTCCTCGCCGTGGAGCCCTCCATATGCACAGTTACCCATGCTAAAGTTACCCGCCGAAAATTTGAATTACGAAAGTTCTGTAGCTGCTTTTGAGTCTTAATGAAGGATGAGACCGCCAATTAATTGTATCTTCTCTGATAGATTCGGCTTGATTTCCCTAAGATTCACATTTTTTTAAGGAGCCGAAGGCCTTAGCTCATCTTCCGAAAGGCTATCAGAGCCTGTCCATCGCATTTAATGCACCACAGAGGTGCAGGGGTAGGGGGGTTGTCAACTCATATGCATAGGCACCTACGGTTATTAGCCCCACTTGTCCGCAACTACTACCGCCTTTAGCTATAAATACCCCTCATTCGTATATGCTTGGGTTACTTTCCTCGAGTTGTATAGTTGTCTTGTTTGAGAGTCTAAGTCATTGTTTTCAGAGCCGTGCTGTGCAGACTACTGCCCTTTGTTTTCAGAGTTCGTATCCTACGTTGTTCCTTCCTTGTCTGTTTAGTGTTAAGTCGTGTATGTAAGTTCATGACGGAGAACCTGTCAACTGAAGAATTTGTCCGTCAGTTTATACGCAGAGGTTTAGATTTCAGAATGGGTACCCCGATCAAGATTGTCAAGCTTCTTGATCCCAGACAATCCCCGGGCACGCGGGCGTCTCAGCAGCACCAGCAACAACAGCAGCCGGAGGAACCTGTTCTAGAGCCCTTGGCCACTCTGGTTAACTACATTCCTATGCGGCCAGATGATGCACCCGAGGTGCATATTCCCAAGAATGCCAAGTATTCGATTCCGTTGCCACCAATGGCAGAAATCATGCACGAAGAAGGATCCCTGCTTGGACATTTCCCGCTGGTTAAGTTTTATGACTTTAACTTGGGAGATTATAGAACGTATCCATAGTTCGCGCCAGATCACTATCTGACAATGGTCCATAATCCCACTAAGAAAGTTGACGAATTTGTCCCGCAGCAATTTGCAGTAAATCTGGAGAGGCATGGACTGTTGAACCTGTTGAATCTACCGCACTTCGGGCATAGCAATGAAGTTAATGTAGTTGTTAAGGTCTTGTTATCCTGTGTTCATGGTGGTTATCTTTGGCTAGGGAGGCCAATTGATTTGAATGTGTACCTGATTCATCGAATTACTAGCCTATCTAAGGTTGGTAAGGACCCCAACATCCATTTTGTTGGAAAAGACAAGGACCGAAAGCTCGCTGCACAGGTGGTGCAGAAATACAAATTGTCGCGAGGAGGTCGTGCGTATGAACTCACTGCAGTCGAAGATGAAGCACTCAGATTCATAGGTAGTCTGCTCGCAGGCAAAATTTTAACGAAGTGCCGACCTAAAGAAGTCCCTGGAGCTGTTGTAGAGCTCGCAGTCGCAGCTGCGGAAGGAGAGCAGTATAACTGGTCTCTCTTCCTCCTGAATACATTCTTGGATGACTGCCGCAAAGTTCAGGACACCACCAATCAGCTGTTCCATTTCTCTTGGCTCCTGATCTTGTGTGCCTTTGTCGGGTGGAAGGAACCACTCAACACTCAATTTCTTCCGCGTCGTTCAGGAGAGGTTACAGGGATGCGTTATGTCAACCTCTGGGATTCTAATAATCCCGTGAAGTGCAAGATGAACCACGCCATATTCTTTGAGTACTACAATCTCCTCAGCGATACCATCCTGCAGATGCCGAGGCTTACTGAGGAGATGGCATAAATTTATGGAGCGAAGTTGGTCTTTTCTGCCAACTAGCATGAAATCTATTTCCGCCCTCGCGAAATTCAGTCGAAAGAATGGTCCATAGGGCTCTACCGAATGACTACCCAGTATGTGGAGGACACTATGAAGTCCTGGCCAGATGAATGGAAGCAGGCCACTGACATTGCTGCCGCGATGCCACCCCCTGCGGCACCAGAAAAAGATAAGGGAAAGGAAAAGGCCACGCAAAAGAATGATGAAGGTCCATCAGGACCGCCTCCCAAGAAGCAGAAGTTGTCGCACCCCGCAGAAGCGACTAGAGATCCCTCTGAGACCCTTGCTGCGGGGTTTGACCAGTACTTAAACGAGCAATTTCATGAGCTGCGGATCTCTCAGGCCAAGATCAGAAGTGCTCTGTACCTGCAGCTCGTGGAGTTGAAAGGTCTCGCAGGACGAGTTGCGCAGACCCATGCGCCAGCATCCTGCTCGCAGGTGCCGCAAGCATCTACAAGCACCGAGCGGGTTGAAGTACCTACAGAGAGGCACACTGTTGTACATATCCCGCCTGCAAGCATGACACTCCCGGATCCTTTGGCTACACTGCAGGTAAGCGCGGTTGGCCCTGTTGAAATAAATTTGTCACTAATTCCGTTGGAAACGCTGCAGTTGGTTCATGAGCAGGTTTCTACTGAGCTGAGAGCTAGGGAGCTCTCCACATTCCATGCCAATCAAAGACTGCAGACGTAGGAAGCAGAGCTAAGGGAAGGCTACAAGGAGATCTCTACGCAGCTTGAACTTCATGAAGCGCAAGACACTGGGCTAAGAAATGATGTTGATGAAATCGCCCTAAAGCTGCCAGCCTTCCAGATTCAACCAGACCTTCTTTCAGTTGAGAAATTGCAACGCATTGGTAGAAGGGTGCAAGCCCTAGAACATCAAATAGTTGCTATGGCTGAGGACCATAGAAAGCAGCTCACCGAGTTGGAAGCTCGTGTCGCAGTGCCTCCTGTAGATGAGACGCAAGAACGACTTGAAGCACTACGCATAGCTTCTACCCAAATGAAGAGCAGAACAGAAGAAGCCCAGCAGTTAATGACGCAAGCTATGGAGGCTTGGGTGGAGCTCGAGAAGCTCCCTTCTAAAGTTGCCCTGGTGGAACAGGTGGAAGCAGCAGAACAGTCCCTAACTGTTCTGAATGAAGAAGCTAAGTCCTTGGAAGGCTTAGCAAAAATGAGAAAGATGAGCGAAGTCCACAAAGTTCAGCAAGAACTACGCAGGCTCAAAAACAATGATGCTACTCTCGCCAACATTATTCAGCCGTTTATGGATGAGTATGCTGAACTTGCTGCCCAAGCAGAGGCCAAGATCAAAGCACTTGCTGAATCTCAAGAGTTGGTCGATGTTGTAGAAGGAGAAGAAGCCACTTCAGACCTGGTGCAGACAGCCATGGAATGCGTACAAGACATGGACACCGCTATTGCGCAGTGGAAGCAAGCCTTCACTGTGACCCAAGCCAAGTCAGATGAACAACTGAAGCGACCACAAGCTAGTGCGGGTGGCTCGAGCACAAGCCACAAGTAAGTGTTAGGGGCCTATTGGAGCGTAGGCCGCAGCTATGGTAAAGCTGCCAAGTTTTGGGAAAAAGCACTAAGTTTGAAGGAAAAGTGCTAATTTTGAGGAAAAGCACCATTTTTGGCAGAAATGAACAGGGTGCGGTACGGCGCCAGATGGACGAGCTCACTGCAGAGTGCGGGCCGAAAATCACGGAGCTCGCGTGCACAAGCCAAAGAAGAGTAAATGTGGCCGAGTAGAAAGCTCAACCACCACAATAAATGAAGTAGTGGAATAGAGGGCTCAGCTACCCTCATTTAAGGCAAAGTACATGAGTTATGGTTGCTCGGACCAAGGAAGAGCAACGGGCTGAAGCATTGAAGGCGAAGGACAAGGAGCAAAGAACGATGAAGCGGCGCCCATACTCACGATCTACACCGGAAATCACAGAGCCTGCAGGAAGCTGTGACGCGACTGCAAGAGGCGTCTAAAGTACACCTAGCCGTGTCAGTGGTTAGGGTTTTTGGGGATCACTGTTGGGGAAAGGCCCATAGTTTTGTGAAGGTGCTACCCTCAGGGCCACCTATATATATGTGTAATTGTAAAGGGAAAAGGGTTAAATGGGTTGGTTAGAAGGTAAGAGAGTTAGAATTGGATAGCTGTAGAGCTAGTCACTGAGTTTACAGACAGTCTAAGTTGATGTCTGAGTCATTGTAATCTCTGTAGAAGAAGAGAATAGATCTAAGACAAGGGCTCCCAGCTGTGTGCGTGGAGTTTCCCAGAAAGATCTAAGGCTGCAGCTGTGTGCATAGCGGAATTGTGTAAGTCCCATCTCAAGATAATATAAGATACAACTCTCGTGGACGTGATTTCCGTGTGGAGGCGAACCACATAATTCTTGTTGTTATGGTGATGTTTTACGTAAATGCATGTTTATGTTTCCCTATCTATGTTTACATGAATGTTTCGCTATATTTATGAATATGTGAAGTAAGTCCTTGAAGCTCCCTTAGAAGTTATACTCGTGCACTGTCGAAGGAGTCTGTAAGAACACTATCGCCGTAGCGCTTGAGGAGTGTGTTACTGCGTTGTGGCGCGAGGGTAGAGACGATTCATAGTGTATCGGATGTAGCGGGTAAACGCCTCGTGCGCAGGTGCGGCGATACCGCGCAGCTAGGCTGGTAAGAGTGAGTTCCAGCGCTGTCGCACTGAGAGGTCTGCGGAAGAGTAAGACGTTCTGCTCCGAGGTATCCTCCCGGAAGGGAAGGGAGAAGATTATAGTCTCCACATCGCCTAGGTTAAGGAAACCTGATTCCTTAACGCCCCCATAGCCACTTCGGGTGAGACCTCAGGCTGTTGCGCAGCCCATTGCCGAAAGGGCCAGTGCGCCAAGGGGTGTTTGTTGCTGCGCCTCCTGAAAACCTGGGTCTGTCCAGAAAGTAACCAACAACATGACAAACCCTTCTAATAGTGATCCTATCCCACTTGGAGTCCAAATACCCCCTATTCAGGGTACGTGTGGTGGGTCACAGATTCTAGGGATAGATTAGGTTAATAGGGCTACATTAGGTTTCTAGGATTCTAGATTAGTTTCTGAGGGTTAGATTAGTGTTTCTAGGGTTAGTTTAGCTTTCTAGGATTTCTAGGGATATATTATGTTTCTAGGATTCTAGATTAGTTTCTGAGGGTTAGATTAGTGTTTCTAGGGTTAGTTTAGCTTTCTATCATTTCTAGGGCTAGATTATGTTTGTAGGGTTATATTAGTGTTTCTAGGGTTAACCATGCATGAATAAACAATCACATGGCTATAAATCATAACTTAATCAAAACTCATACATCAAATAAACGATATAAGATAACGATATCAAATAAACCATCTAATATGAATAACATTAACCGTGCATGAATAAACAATCACATGGCTATACTATGTACCTTAGTCAATTAGGCCTTCTAGATCCTCTCGGTTTTTTATTGTGTCGAACAACCTCTCATACTCCACATGAGCTAGTAAGTAGCGTACCTTGTTTGATGACTTCGTTGACATTATCTGTAGTTGGATGTTTGTACCCATGATCAAGTGCATAAAGTGATACACCCATGACCCTGGTCTATAATCTGTGTATGTGTAGCCATTGCTCTTTGGTCCCCTTCCATCCACTGTAAGATATTCCCCCTGAACAACCATCGATCCTTTCGGAAAGGTAATGCCTTCACTATCCGTTAATGATGCGAGGAGGGTTTGCTTCCCTTGGATGCATCATGCCAACCAATAATTCGTCCCAATTGCACTGTTTGTCGGGGAGACAACTTGCGTAGATGTGTCCTGCAAAAATGCATTTTAACGTCATATTCCAACAAGTAGTGGTTTGATAACTTGGATAATTACAAAAACAAGGAGGGAACTGGGATATGCATGCAGAAATGTTTACCTGGTGGTACAAGATCAGATATATGATCATATTCATTCGAAATAGAGGATTGGCCTTCCTATAACTGGATTGTTTCAGCAACTGCACGTGGGTCCACTGGAACTGATACATGATCCCATTCATCAACCCAATCCATTGATTCGCACTCATCCCACTCACAACTGCTGCAAGACCCACAAAAGCAACCAAGTTTTCGCATTTGTATTTCAAATAAAGGGTTGTTTGAGTTTCGAACTGAATGAAATACACGAGTGCCTTGCACAGTACTACAACTATAAGAACGCGATCGATCTATATCAACTACATTCCAGAAATTTCTAACAACATGTCCTATACCTATTCGTATGTGTTGCTCCATGGTTCAATCTAACATTTTTTCTTTGCACCATTCAACTATGGATTCGGCATTCCGAATATGAGGGCCTCCCATGCACCTCATCTCCTCCCTTCGTAGGGAAGTTTTGAGACATGCTCCAGCCCCGTCGTGCTCTCCCTTTCCATGCCCAGTCTCAAAATAGTTCCATACATGCAGCACATCATAAGTCTTGTGCAACATACTCAACCACTAGAAAACACATGCATTTTTGAACTGGCCTACACAACCATCTGACCATATCCAATGCTGATCCATATGTATACCTCTCTCCTTCAGCTGATCATAGAAAATTTTGAAGCAATGCTGCACATAATGCAGGTCGTGGCACATGTCGTCACTGATGTAGAAGTTGGTCTCTTTCAATATTATCCTCATGTCGTTGCTTCTCTCTGACACGTGCCTGTACGTGATATGGACCATTATGCTAACTTGGTCTTAATGGTAGTATTGACTTTGAATCTCATTATGTGGTTGTAGGGTGTAGTTTTCTACAAAGTCCACAACCGACAATATTGTGCCCTTAGGAAAGGTGTCTCTGCACTGTCTGTACTATTTATCCTGTCATCATGCTACATCGACGTGCTGTACATAATGCTTGGTCGTTTGGTAGAATTCCTTCATGAAATCACAAATTTGTACCTGGTGCCACAAAACCAAGCGCATCAATACAACGTGACATTTTCAATCTAAATATATATGTACAAATTCAACATGTACAATATGAAAGCATGCAAACTTAGATTACCTGTGACTTCACCAATGTAATTTTTTTGCTTTCCTTCGAACTATCTACTTGATATGTTATGTACTGGAAGTTCTGCATTTCTACTGACATCCTCCCAAAATCATGCTCCGCGGTTGTGTGGATGCAGCGGCTCAATAATGAAAATCCACTGCAACTGGAACATGTCCCATATAAACATGATCTTTTATAATATTTTTTCCTTCAGGCCTTCGACACATTATGCTATGTATAAATTCTCTGGATGCATTCGGTGGTTGTAATGAAGGGCAATCCTGCATTATGTTAGTATGCAAACCACAAAATATATGTCTATATGTATCATGATATTACTCAAATTCTACATGGTATCTACAATAACATGTACTACGATCAATGCAAATTCTAACATACCGGGGTTTGCATTTTTCGAAGGACCTTTGGCCCAAGTTCAATTGTGTGTGCTCATTCTTGAACCTCTCATAGAGTTCTGTTTGTGTCATGTCAAGGAAGTGCTTCACATGGGTTTCAACCCCCCTAACACCTTTTCTCAACTTTAAAACATCTGTTTGATTCGATGACGGTCTAGTGTTATCATGCTAAAACTTTTGCACTAGTTCTTTAACAGCATCAATGAGCTTCATGTCTGAACGAGGTAACGTACCAACAAAGGCCCAACAATCTTTTTCGTTTCGGGTCTCAAGTTTTTCTCTAATGGAAGAATACTTTTGAAGAGTCTTTCTATCTACTTTAAATATTTTACATGTGTGTGATAGTAGGCGACGTTGCCTTGTGGATTTGTCTACAATCGATTCCGACAGTACACGACGGGACGCATTAAAATGTTTTGTATGAGAAGTTTTTCCAATCAAATTAAATGTTGATTGTAGATTTCTAACAACATGATTGTTGGCCTGTGATCTTCTAACTACCTTTATGCCCAAAATTCTCCTAACATGAGCTAGACAATGTGATTTTAACAAAGCAATAAACAATTGACATTTTGCTGCATCGGTTTTGGATTCAAAAGAATTTTTTATTATCTTGTTACAATGGAAATCAATAGTGCGTTTGGGAATCTTACCTTCAAGTCCTGAAAATGAACTTTCATCCACATGAATACGTCTGGGAGTCCTTCGTCATCTGGTTGATAGTCGAGGCAAGGGAGTCGGCAAGGAAGTACGAGTCTCGTCAATGGTTTGTTGTGGCCCTTCGTTCAGAAATTCGTCCTGCAATGGAGTGTGTTCGCCAGGTGGGTGCTCTTCTTGGGGTGGTTGCGAGTTAAGAACTTGTTCAACATCCATCTCTTCATACTCGACATAAGGAAATATTTGATTGACTTCAACCACTTCATCATAGCTTGTTGATGGATCTAAGGCACTAACATTTTGATTTATATGGTTTTGCATGTACAACCTGGCATTTTCTCTTATCCCATGGGTCTTTTCAAGGGGCGGATGCATCCTTCTAGACTTTCTTTTATTATTACATTTGTTTCCCATATTCAATGCGCTTTTTGGAAAAATGAAAATATGACCCCTGCAGGAACGAACAACAAACAAGAGATTAAAACTCGATGTGCATGATTATTAAAGCTCTATGTAGAAATTGATTATGTACAACAACATCTAGTGATAATGTTTTCATATAATCTTAAAAGCTATTGGGAATGCCCTACATATAAAGTTACAACATCACCTCTAGGGACTCAGTAGGATGGTATTGGATGGTCATATGGGATGTTAGTAGGAGCAAATTCCCTACAAGGGAGAAGCTCATATCACTTCATTTTCATGGTATGGATGAGGGAAAATAGCCCCAAAAGACTAAGAGTTTTCAACTGTTTAGGTGTTTGTGTGAGTTGTTGTAGTGAAACCATGAGGAATTCAACACATGTTTGTCTACTAGATGGAGGAATGTGATTATGAAATGTTATTGGTGGTGATGCAAGTAATTTTTTTTTATTATCTTCATGAAAGGTTGAAAGCATTGCTTGGTGCATGTTGTAGTTTTTTTTTTGTAAGATGTTTTTATTGTCTATGTTGAAGATTAAGAAGACTAAAATAGATCTATCATACAATTCATGAGAAAAAACCAAAATAGATGCCATTCAAACAAGTGAATGAAGACTAAATTACATTTAACAAGATAAAATTTTCACCATACCTCAAGGATTATGATTGCTCTTTGCTTCAAATGTCAAATGCTCTTTTGATGTGTCCACTATATGTAAGAAGACTTCATGTGTATCCAAGTAGCATGAGAATTCAATCCAAGGTGCCGAATAGAGTCCAACTATTGTGTATTCACTCAATTGATCCAAATAGAGCCCAATAGGTGTGTATTCAATACAAAGAGACAAATAGATCCCCAAATGTTGTGTATTTATCCAAATGTTGAAGGAAGCACCAAATGGTGTATGAATTCAATCTACCATGTAAATGCTTCTCGGACTGTGCGTGAAACCGGCAAAGAGAATGTGATGAATGAGGAAAAAAATGTGGGAGAAAGAACGCGAGTGATTTTCTAAATTTTATGTTCCACAGGGACGTGCACGCACCATATATGGTGCATGTGCACTAGAGGCACATGCACACATATGGCGCGTGCGCGTCCTTGCTGAACGTTGTAATTTTTGGTGGGTAACATTCATTGTGTTTATTTCCCAACAGATATAAATGTGTCGGGTTATGCCTAGAGCCCCTCCCCATAAAGAGCCCCTCCCCCATAAAGGCCTTTAGGACCTCTTCTAACCCATAATATCTAAGTGCATTTAAGTGCTTCTAGGTGTTTGGGGGTTTAAGGGTATATTTACAAATTTGTGTATTTTGATTTCAAAACATTAATTTAATTTTCAATTAGAAACATATGTATTACATCAATAATAATTAAATACATAGTAGATATATATTAATGTTGTATAAAGACTGTTCGGAGGCTCGGTTATTGTGAGATCGCAGTATGTCAGATTCGTTCATAATTACCATCAGATTTTATTCTCTTAGGGCGATGCAGATGTGACAGATGGCACTTTGATGGTTAGTTTTATTTGCTGGGAAATATTTTCCCAGTTAATTTATGGGGAAGGATAACAGTCTTGATACTCCCACCCCTATGGAAGGCTGGCAATGCATAGCACAGAAGGTATAAGCTTGGCTTCATGTAATCTGTAGAGCACTCTTCTTTACATTGTTGTATTAATAAAAAATGCACCTGTTATTTTTTGTCTCAGTGTAGGATGAAGATGATGAGATGTAATGGAGAATCAAGTAGTCATGGAGGGCCTCCTCGTCATGGAAGATTTTACGAATAGTGTTCATCTGCTGTAAGTGGAATCACAATTGCAATAAAATGCAGTTTTTCGTCATGATGATCTGATGATGATGATGATGATGAAGATCATGATGATGATGAAGATGGTGATGATGATGATGACTAATGGAGATGATGATGATGA
>BSBM01000042.1:7860000-7982500 GCA_027924585.1 Larix kaempferi | reverse complement strand
AATCATCATATTCGTCATCATCATCATCGCCATCTTCATCATCCTCACCATCATCATCATCATCATCATCATCATATGATCATGGTCATGATGATCATTGTTTTCGTCATCATAATCATCATCTTCATCATCCTCATCATACTTTTCATCGCCATCTTCTTCGTCATCATCATCATCATCTTCGTATCGTCATCATCATCAATCATTGATGATGTTGGTGTTGACGACGAAGATGTTGTTGATGATGATGATGAGGAAGAGGGTGATGACAAAGATGATGATGATGATGATGGATGGTGATGAATATGAGTACGATGATGAAGATGATGATGATGTTGATGATCATCGTATTCATCATCAACATCATCATCATCATCATCGCCATCAATGTTGATGATGAGGATGATAATGATGATGATGATGACGTTGACGATGAAGATGAGGAAGAAGGATGATGATGATGATGGTGTTGATGATGACAATGATGATGATGATGATGATGGTGATGAGGATGAAGAAGATGATGATGATGGAGATGATGTTTATGTTGATGAGGATGGTGATGAAGATGATGATGATGAAGAAGGTGGTGATGATGAAGAAGATGACGATGGTGGAGATGTTAATGAGGAAGGGGGAGATGAAAATGATGATGAATATGTTGATGATGATGGAGATGGTGATGATGATGATGATCATCATCATCATCATCATCATATTCATCATGATCATCATCATCTTCATCACCATCATGATCATCATCCTCATCACCATCATCCTCATCACCATCATCATTATCATCATCATCATCACCATCATCCTCATCGTCATCTTCATCACCATTTCCATCATCATCATCACCATCACCATCATCTCATCATCATCACCATCATCCTCATCATCATCTTCATCACCATTGTCATCATCATCATCAACATCATCATCAACATCTTCAACATCATTTTCATATCCCCCTTCCTCATCAACATCTCCATCATTGTCATCTTCTTCATCATCACATCTTCATCAACTTCATATATCCCCTTTGTTAAATTTTCTGAATTTACTTCAATATGATCTAGGATCGTAACTGAGAGAACAACATGTACAGCATATCTACAGCATATCAATCATGGAGACAATAATGCAAGCACACAAGAGACACAAAGATTTACTTGGGGAAAACCATAAAGGTGAAAAACCCCAATAACTTCCTCAGAGATAGATAGAGCAATGATACAACCAACCAAGAGATAGACATAACCTAGCAGTAGATCCTCCTCCTCCATAAGTGCGCCTCTCCTCCTTGAGAGCATGTGTGAGAAGTGAGTGAGCAAATAGAGTGCCTCCCGCACTCTATTTATACTTGACTTGACTTGCCTTTTTACCTAACTCATGTAGGCTCGAACTTAACCACATAATATAATGCTGACTGGGCCGACCCCCAATAGGGTGGTCTAATAACCCTTTGACCCACATGGCCGACCCCCAATAGGGTGGTCTAATAACCCTTTGACCCACATGACTTATAAAGGGCCGACCCCAAACAAGGTGGTCTAATAACGCATCAAGTATAAGTTACGACACTTACAATATAAATGACGACACTTCCGTATAGAGGAATAATAACATCTCTATAGGAATACAATATACATATATGTGAAATACATTCCGAAGTTACATATACATCAACACTCCTTCTTAACTAGGAAGGTATTTCTCAGCACAGTTCTTCTAGCACAAGTCATCTTCTCTGGATCATCGTCACTGGATAATCATCATCGAGTCATCATCATCGTCACTGCTGCTGCTATCTCAATCAATCTCTGAATCTACTCGTCATAGGAAGTTCTACAGAGCCAGTCCTTTTTCATACTAGATGTAGGCCCACCACCTGCAGGTCTTCATCATCACTGGCCATACTGTGGAATCCTCAGGACTTATTACGTGCATCACAAAACCTGGCTGCAGCATCCCAGGCTATTACGAGCACACAGCTCTACCTGTAGGATCTCCCAGGAGCACATTACATGTGACCCATCACAAAACCTGGCTGAAGCATCCCAGGCTGTTACGAGCACGCGGCTCTACCTGTCGGATCTCCCAGGAGCACATTACATGTGATCTCACCACAAAACCTGGCTGAAGCATCTGAGGCCTTTTTCATCCTGTCCAGATCTCCCAGGAGCAAATTACATGTGGTCCACCACAAAACCTGGCTGAAGCATCTGAGGCCTTTTTCATCCTGTCCAGATCTCCCAGGAGCAAATTACATGTGGTCATGGCAAAACCTGGCTGAAGCATCTGAGGCCTTTTTCATCCTGTCCAGATCTCCCAGGAGCAAATTACATGCCATAGGACAAAACCTCGCAAGAGCATCTCAGGATGTTACGGGTACACAACTCCGACCTGAAATCTCCCAGGGCACAAATTACATGTCCTCCCAAGCAAAACCTCGCAAGAGCATTTGCCAGATGTCCCAGGGCACCGAATTACATGCCATAGGCAAAACCTCGAAAGACCATCTGCAAATCTCCCAGGGCACAAATTACATGCTTTCCTGCACAACCTGATCCACGGCCACAAAGTATCATCTGATACTCATCAAACATCATCCTGATGTACACATGATCATCCTGATCATCATCACTGCAACATCCTGCTGCATGTCATCTGGAGAAGCTTGTCATCCACGATCATCCAAGTATCCACCTGATACATACATAGATACATGATCCACACAATGTATCCATCAACATACATGATCCACACAATGTATCCATCAGCATACATGATCTACCTGATCATACAAAGATACATGATCCACACAATGTATCCATCAGTATGCATGATCTACCTAATCATACAAAGAAACATAATCCACACAATGTATCCATCAGCATCCATGATCTACCTGATCATACAAAGATACATGATCCACACAATGTATCCATCATCATCCATGATCTACCTGATCATACAAAGATACATGATCCACACAATGTATCCAACATGATGCATTCATACAAAATACATACACATGATCCAACCGATCATATCCAGCATCCAACATGATGCGTACATACATAAATGATCCAACTGATCATATCCAGGCAGAAACCAGAACATCATCCTGATGCTCATCATCCAGCGCTTACATCCACAGCCATGTGAAGGATCCTCCTTCCCACATGCTTGGAATGGCTTCAGCAAATGTGTCCATCACTTCTTCCTCGAATTTTCCTCGATCTGAAGAACGCCAAGCCTCTCTCTGAAGTACTCGAACTTTACCCTGGCTAGTGGCTTCGTCAGCACATCTGCAATCTGCTCGTCCGTCGCAACATACAGGAGCTTCACAGCTCCTCTCTATACCATATTCCTGATATAGTGATATTTGATCTCTATGTGTTTCGACCTGTCATGAAACACTGGATTCTCGGACAGCTTCACACAACTCTGGTTATCACAGAAGATACCAGTAGCTTCCAATGGAGATCAAATAACTCAGACAGTAGCTTCTGTAGCCATACTGCCTCACAACTAGCTGAACAGGCTGCAACATACTCTGCCTCAGCTGTACTCAGTGCTACGCAGGACTACTTCCTGCTAAACCAAGAGATCACACCTGATCCCATACTGAAGCAACACCCAGATGTGCTCTTCCTATCTGCAGCACTGCCAGCCCAATCTGAATCAACATAACCCTGCAGGTTAAACTTTTGGTTCGCCTCATACCTGAGCCCATAATCCACTGTACCCTTCAGGTACCTCAGAATATGCTTTACAGCAACCAGGTGAACACTCCTTGGATCCGTCAGGAACTGGCTCAATGTGTTCACAGCAAAGAAAATATCTGGTCTCGTGTTCATCAGGTACATCAAGGACCCAATCATCTGACGATACATGGAGACATCAACCAGCTCAGATGAAGCATCACATAGAAGCTTCAGATTCGATGCCATAGGTGTGGCCATAGCTTGCAGTCCATCATCCCGAACCTCTTCAGGATCTCTACTGCATACTTCCCTTGTCCAAGGAAGATTCCATCACTCTGCCACACCTCCATGCCAAAAACAAATAGTGCATCATCTCGAACTTGGAAGAAAGCTTCCGCTGCGTGTCGGCAATCAATCTATCTTTACCTGTAACAAACAGGTTATCTGCATAAAAAAATAGTATCACTGGATTGCCTTCTTCAACCTTATAGAAAAGGTTGGAATCTACTTTACTCTTGGTAACGCCCAAACTGGATAGAAAGCTGTCTATCCTACCATACCAAGTTCTGCACACATATATGACTACACCATGCTGTCTTGAGATCCATCTGGTGCATCTTCTATTTTATCACTTTTATATTTCTCAATGCTGCCATCTGCAACATGCTTGATCTGATAGTTCCATTTGGAAGTCATAAAAAAAAACTTCCCTTCACATCTTGGGACTACATCCCAAACATCATTCTTCATGATCGACGGATCATGGCATTCCATTTCTTCATCCCAGATCCTGGGAACTTCAATATCTTCAATAGATATCTTTGTTGCTGGAACAAAATGTTGTAGTTCTTCTTTTGTAGGAGATGACATACGATCTTTCCTACACAACAAGTTAAATTGCATGATTAGAAAACATCTCATAGTTTTCAGAACAAATTCTTACACATAAAGAAATATGTCATACAGTCATGCAATTATCTTAGCCAATGCTTCAATACAACATTTATCCATATCCCGTAACTTTCTAGATGCCTTCCAATCTCTACCAGAACATTGTTAAGAGTGTGCACAACTCCCAACATGTCAGCAAAGAGGTTTCATTCTAGATAAGTAGCAATGGAATGTTGTACAGTGCCATAGGCCACTTACCCATGTATATTAGTAGTATACTGTTCATCAATGCAACTATTCTAATATGCATAATACACAACCTAATTCTAGGAACATCAGTGTATACATTATTGAACAGTATTATTTAAACAAACAAATATGCAAGAAATGATAATTTAAAATACTTATCTTTGTTTGTTCGTTGGGTGGACTCCCTCTGAGTCTTTGCTTCCTTGCATGAGCTGCTGGAGTCCTAATCTGAAGTAGCTTCTTCTACACCTTTCTATTGTGGAATGTAGAGAGATGGTCAACTCCCTCTGAATATCTGCATCCTTGCAGAAACTACTGAAGTGTGCTCCTTTGCTTTCTTGCAGGAACAACTGGAGTGTGCTCCCTCTTAATCTTTGCTTCCTAAATTGCCTGTTCTTGAACTCATATTCATCCTTGGTTCCTATGCATGCTTATTAGTATCATGATTGTGTTATCCTTTTGATCTCATATAAAATCATACATTCATTAGTATACTATTAAAACACAATAATCTCAAGCATGTATAGTCATGATCATTTCAAACAGAAAATAATGAGCATTAGCATTCAAGGTTTTAGTCAAATCATAAGAAACATAACATGTCTAAACCTGTAATTACTCAAACCTATGACTCTTCAGGTTAGTTGAATCATCAATCGAGATAAGAGATATATTATGCATAAAACCTGTGATTATTGAAACCTATACCTTCATGATTCTTCTGGTTAGTCATATCATCAATTAAGGTAAGAAACATAATATGCATACAACCATGATTATTAAAACCTATGACTTCATGAATAATCATTATCAACAACAGTATAAGATCCTAACACAAGGTAGGATTCTAACTTGATATAGGAAAAACATACCTGGATTAGCATGCTAGCTATTTCTGTCTAACATACTCACATGATGTCTTCTTGTTCTTCTTCAATGACTTGTGCTAGTAACCTGTATATCTCATAGGTTAACTATTACAAAACCAAGTTATACATACCTCGTAAATGGATCTTCTATGAGATCCATGACAATGGATGAATCTTTGTCCTCATGTTATCATGATCATATGTTCTTGAACTGGAGCATGATTTGTCTTTCTTGGTGTACCTTTCATGTTAGTAGACAACATAAACCTCATACAACACCATAATGCATTAGTACAATCATAAGTGTCAACACCCTAAATAATGAATATCTTCTATCATGCATTCATAATTTTGTTAAGGTGATACGACAAATCTAAAAACAAAATTGTACTTAACTGTAATAACATGAAGACAAACATACCATAAACTTAATCATGGACAAATATCAAAACATACATCGATGAGTCATACCTGTCGAGATCGCTTGTAATCTTCTTATGTAAGGCCTTAGCCTCATCTCCCTCTGAAACAGGAACTTCTTCACTCATGCAGATGATCAATCCATCTTCTTCTAGGATTAACCCAATCCACTTGATTTTCAAGAACTGGACCTGGAGCTGGATATGGGTTTGTCAGAGAAACCCCAAAAATTCAAACTTTGAATTTCAAACTTTCGAAAGGATAGAAATATGCGCCTTGATGAGCTGATCAAACTGGTATATTCAGAATTTGAAAACTGCAAAGTTTCACTCCTCAATTTTGCCTTTGAAACTCCCGGATTCACTGGACGTGATCCTGAACTGGGGTTTGATGAAGCTCACTCTTTTTCCCCATCAAAATGTTTGATCCAAAGCTCTAAGCTTCTATTTTTCTGAGGAGCTTCCAGCCGTGGTCACAGATTTCAAAAATTCCCATTTTTACAGAAGCCCTAATTGTCCACTTTTCTGATCAAAGTCCCGAACTAGGGTCTAATCAAGCCCGGCCTTCTGCCCAACCAAAAATTCTGATCTTGGTCTCTAAATTTCTATTTTGATGAGTAGCATCCAGCCGTGATCTCCGATTACAAAAATTCCAACTTTCTCCAAAGCCCTAAATTCCGGAAGCCATGAATGAAGGTACCAAAAAATAATTCTGTTTTGACAGAAATATGTACCTGATTGTTTCTGGTGTAACTCCGAAATTTTTGATCCACAGGGTCTGAAAAAGTTTTCTGAGATAGCCTGACCTGTTATCTTTCCATCCTGATAGGTCTGACCTCAATTGGATGTTCTGAGAGAGAGTTATGCCAAATGTCGCAACGTGACCTGTTTTGGGAAAATACAGGAGAGCAAAATTGTACGGCGTGCCACGTGTCACTGTTTGACCTTCGGCCTCTGGAAAAGTTTTTTGAGATATCTAGGCCTGTTATCTTTCCATTCTGACAGGTCTGACATCAATTGGATTCTCTGAGAGAGAGATATGCCAAGTGTCGCAACGTGACCTGTTTATGGGATAATACAGGAGATCGAACTTGTACGGCGTGCCACGTGTCACTGTTTGACTTTCGGCCTCTGAAAAAGTTTTCTGAGATAGCTCGTCCTGTGTACTACATGTCACTTTTCACAAAATTTCATTTGGAGCTTCCTAGCCCAAGTTATGACCTTTTTCCCAAGGTCACCGGATTTTGACTCAGATCTGGAAGAGGCAGAAACCCTATATTGTACAGATCATAAATCACAAAGTACAATGAATTAGAGGTTGTCCTTTGGACACAAGATACCTGGAGATCTTATCTTCGGTATGTAACAATTTCAGATCCGAAAACTTCGCCAAAACGGATTTATAGCGAAAGTGCTACGATGACTGGTGTTTTCTATATCAAGCCCTAGCATCGTAAGTGCAACAAGTGTCATACATGCCATATCATGCCTTCTTTCAGGCTAGCTCTGATACCATGTTAAATTTTCTGAATTTACTTCAATATGATCTAGGATCTTAACTGAGAGAACAACATGTACAGCATATCTACAGCATATCAATCATGGAGACAATAATGCAAGCACACAAGAGACACAAAGATTTACTTGGGGAAAACCATAAAGGTGAAAAACCCCAATAACTTCCTCAGAGATAGATAGAGCAATGATACAACCAACCAAGAGATAGACATAACCTAGCAGTAGATCCTCCTCCTCCATAAGTGCGCCTCTCCTCCTTGAGAGCATGTGTGAGAAGTGAGTGAGCAAATAGAGTGCCTCCCGCACTCTATTTATACTTGACTTGACTTGCCTTTTTACCTAACTCATGTAGGCTCGAACTTAACCACATAATATAATGCTGACTGGGCCGACCCCCAATAGGGTGGTCTAATAACCCTTTGACCCACATGGCCGACCCCCAATAGGGTGGTCTAATAACCCTTTGACCCACATGACTTATACAGGGCCAACCCCAAACAAGGTGGTCTAACAACCCATCAAGTATAAGTTACGACACTTACAATATAAATGACGACACTTCCGTATAGAGGAATAATAACATCTCTATAGGAATACAATATACATATATGTGAAATACATTCCGAAGTTACATATACATCAACACCCTTGACAAAGGAAATTAAATAAACCAGACAAAGGCATACAATAGCATGTATGCGCAAGGATGCGTGCGCGTTTTTCTTAACGCGTGCGCACTGCCAATCATGCGTGCACGTGTTTGCTTGCGCGCGTCATTGCGCACGCGCTTGCCTGAATTCAAATTGTTTTTGGTGCCCTTGTAATCTTGGAATTAGCTTCGGATTGCACCTTTAGGGTTGGTTTGATTTATGCTTGATTTATAGTAGAAAACATCAAATGCTGTAACTTTCGGTTTTTCACAACTAGTTCCACATAAGGCCCACAAGTGCACTGCAGATGAAATTGCACATGCTTATCGAGCTCTGTGTGCAGATTCTAAATATATAATTTTTGAATAGATCTATTGTTTTTTTCTATTTTTAATTCATTTTTAACTACACCAATGTCAAATTTGTAAAAAACATAGGTCGTTTATTTGGCCTATAACTTTTGATTGGCTTTCCTATTTCGAAAACGGAAGAGAACCTGCACAAGAGCACGAAAATACCTACAACCTAAAAAAAAATAGAGTATTTTGATTATTTTTAAACCATGATATGGTGGCTTAACACTTGACCATGTCCTTTTAGGGATTCACTGACTTCGGTAATTTAAAAAAAATATAAAATTGACTTTTAAAATTTTGGAAAAATAGCCCCGCACAAGATTCTTCTGTTGCCTATGCCTCTACATATTTGTTTTCTTGTAAATTGAAAATTTAAATAGCAAACGGGTGGCTCAACAAAACCATGTGCATTATGTTTGAGAAAAAAATAACAAACCAATCTTTGAATAATGACATTTTGGGGTGGTTATACCACTTTTCCATAAATAAAAGTTATATATTCCGGAAGGTCATCCGTTTTTCTACATTTCATCTGTTTACACCTAATCCAAAAGAGTTTCTTAGGTACCTCTAATAATTTATTTTAATGATAATATTTCTGCTTTTCCAGAATGTCATTGCAACTAATGTGTAATAATTGGGTATCATTACCTTGCACCAGCCCTGAAGAGAAACATATCATAAACTTAATCATGATGAGATTTCAAAACATACTTGTATCTCCTCAAGTCATACCTATCGAGATTGCTTCTAGTCTTCTTTTGTAAATCCTTAGCCTCATCTCCCTCTAGAACTAGAACTTCTTCACCTATGTAGGTGTCCAAATCATTATCTTCTAGGATTGACCCAATCCACTTGACTTGCAGAATCTGGATATAGAGCTGGCTAGGGTTTATCAGAGAAACCCTAAAAAATCCAAACTTGGAATTTCAAACTTATGTCTCGATAGGGAGATGCAGATGACTGAGGCGAGCAAGTTGGTGTGCTCAGATTTTGAAAACTCCAAAAATTGACCTGCGAGATTCGGATCTGTAGCTTCTCTCAAATTCTGGTTTTCTGGTTTTTTTGGTTTTCTGGTTAAAATCCTGAAATAGGGTTTGATAGAGCCCAGGGTTCTACCCAACCAAAAACTTCAATCTTGGTATCTAAATTTTTATTTTGATGAGGATCATCCAGCCGTGGTCTCAGATTCCAAAAATTTTGACTTTTGCAGAAACCCTAATTTCCCTCAGTAGTGACAATCCAAAAATGAAAGTGCTCAGAATCCAATTTTGTTTGGACAGAAATACATGCCATATTGTTTCTGATGTATCTCTGAAATTTTGGATCCTCTACATTTGAAACTTTGGCCTATGATAGACTACCCTGTCATCTTTCCAACCCCATAGATCTGAGCTTTAATGCATTCTCTGAGAGAGAGATATTCCAAGTCTCACAATGTGACCTATTTATGGGATGAAACAACATAGAAAACTTGTACGGAGTTCCACATGTCACTGTTTCAACTTCGGCCTCTGAAACCCATACCTGTGAAACTATAGTCCATGCCCTAACTTCCACTTTTAACGAAATTCCATTTGGAGCTTCCTAGCCTAAGATATGACCTTTTTTCCTAGGTCACCTATTTACGACTGCATTTTGGAAGAGCCAGAAACCCTAACTTGTACGTATCATATGTCACAAAGTACAACGAATCTGATGCTGATCTTCAGACAAAAGGTACATGGAGATTTCATCTTCGACCTGTAAAATTTCAGAGCATGAACCTTCACCAAAACTGAGTTATAGCGAAAGTTCCACGATGACCGGTTTTTCTTATACCAAGCCCAGCTTCCAATTTGTTGCAAGTGCAACAAGTGTCGTACATTCCATACAATGCCTTCCTTTAGGCTAGCTCTGATACCATGTTATTTTTTCAACATGTAATTCAATATGATATAGGATATTAATTGAGAGAACAACATGTACAGCATATCAAACACAAGAGACAAGAGACACAAATCATTTCATTGGGGAAAAGCAAGAAGGTGAAAAACCATGCAACTTCCTCAGAGATAGAATTAGCACCAATAAAAAGATCAAAAATATCAAACCCCAAGATAAGAGATTGTCTCCTAGTAGCTTCTCCTCCTCCACTTGTGTGCACTCCTCCTCTCTCTCACTAATGCGAAGTGAGTAAGTGAGTGAATATAATGAGAGAGACACATTCTATATTTATACAATGACTTGACTTGCCTTTTACTCTAACTGGGTCGACCTCCCTTAGGAGAGTCTAATAACCCATTACCACATATCACTGGGCTGACCCCACTAGGGTGGTCTAATAACCCTTTAACCCACACTAAGCCGACCCCTCTAAGGTGGTCTAATAACCCATCAAATATAAGTTGCGACATTTACAATAATACTTGCAACACTTGCAAATACAAATGACGACACTTCCAACCGGAGGAATAATACATCTCCATTGGGGATACAATAAAGTACAAATTTAATACATACAATATGCAAGTGAATATCTTCCGAAGTTACAAATACATCAACAGAAACCCCCCAAAACACTAACCCTGCAGGTGGAAGAGGTCGTGGCGGCAATTCAATTTGAAGAAGAGCAACATTACTGATGAGTTGATCACTAAGGTTGATTCCTCTACTAGAGATGTATTTTGGTGATCATCTCCAGGTAGGGGAAGCTCTATTCTCCCCAACTTTGAATCATCAGTATCAACTATGGAGAAGGAAACCAAATTTTTGACCCCTACTTCTGATAGGAAAACTCCTAAAGATAAGGGAAGTGTTGTGGGTGCAAGAAAATAAGAGGATATTGATTGAATTAACAGGCAGGAAGTAACTAAAGAAGATTGGTTGAAGTATCGACAGGATTTGGAAGAAGAAAGAAGGAGAGAAGAGAAAAAGAACAAAAAATATATGAACAATGAAGAGGACAGAGAATGCAAGGGGCACCATGAGGACCATGAAGAAGAGATGGGGGACAATGGTAATATTCAACATGGAGATACAATTTCTACACTTGAATTCCACATTCAACAGACACCTAGGGTGGGTCCCATGAAGAATATTTTGCCTTCAGTATTACCAAAATTCTATGGTAAGTCTACTGAATATCTATATGAGTTTCTCTTTGAATTTGACATCCTTTGTCAAAGATATGATTATATCACCAATGAACAAAAGTTAAAATTATTTCCTACTACTTTAAAGGGAAATGCCTTACGTTGGTTTATGAGTTTGGATAGTGAGACTATTACAACATGGGACCAAATGAAATGAGTATTCCTTGTCAAATATCAAGATTATTCTAGGACCAAGAATAGGAGAGAGGAATTGTTCAAAATGGTTCAAAAATAGGTTGAAAGTTTGGAGGATTTTGTGGAAAGACTTTTGTATAACTTATAGAGATTTGCTCATGTAGATATTGGAAATGATGTTTTTAAAATGATTCTATTGCGACAAATTAGGGAAATAATTTTCTAGGAAAATGGGACATCTCAAGGGAATCTTTCAATTATATTGTGGATCTGTGTCGAAGGTACTCCAAAGTATATTCTCGAACGAGCACAAGAGATCAAGATGTACTTATAAGGACACAAAATTTATCTAGTGGTGGAGCTACACGAGCATAAATAGGCAATCTCCTTGAAAATTTTAAGAATGATATGATGATTTCTATTTCTTCACAATTGGATGTTTTGAGGGAAAAACAGAAACAAGCCGAGGAAGAATTGACATTGGACATAATTTTTGCTAAATGTGGAAAGAAGCACCCATTAAGGGAATGCCTACTTGATAAGGTAGAGGTATGCGGTCTATGTGATTTGGATCACAACACTAAGGATTATCTCTCACTCCCTAAAGTTAAAGCAGTCCTTCAGGCATCAAGCGCGAATGTGGAAAAATACTACTTCATTTCACAAAAGAAGTTGTGGCAACCTCATTCTCTAGGTATGAATCCAGACCCTACTACATCTTTTAATTCTTGGAATAACATAAAAAATCAATTTCCCCCACATTACTATTATCCAAATACTCAATGGAATCCATCTACTCAATCTACAATGCAATATCCTACACCATGGATGTTGTGGCCACCACAGCCAAATCAACTAACCCCTTGGCCTCCTGGTTGGAGAAATTCTTATCTAGGGAACCATTTCCCTCACCCACGGTATCAACAACCATAGTTGAAACTCCCTCCTAATGCTGCATGAATTACTATACCATTACGACCCCAACTACCTGCTCGATCTAATCCTAATCCCAATAATAAGGCAATGCAGCAAATGGAAACATCAAATATGCCAACTTATTCTATCACCCCTATTCCATGTAATGAATTACACTTATGATCTGGGAGGGTAGTAGAGCCCATTTTCATTGAGGATGTTTTATCCCCTATGACCGAGAAACGAACAAATAGACAGTTTGAGAGCTCAAGTCCCATTATTGACGATGTTGAAAGACATGTTGAAACACCTGCCAAAACACATGTTAAAACTACCCCTGTACAAATCTCAAGGAGCCCACCATATCCTGAGCGATTATCTTTACAAAAAGTAATAGAGAAACCCTGCTTCGATCTTCTAGGGGAACTGAAAAACCTTTATGTTAAAATACATTTATTGCAAGCCCTCCATGATGTGCATAATTATGCTAAAACAGTTAGGGAATTTGTGTAAATAAACCTGGTAGGAAGCCTAAGGATCCTCTTAGAGTCCATGTGGTCGGCAAGTTATCTGAATTAATGTTGGGAAAATATCCCTTGGATAAGTATGATGATCTGAGAAATCCTACTGTTACAGTGCATATTGGGTATACTAAAATCCCTAATTTTTTAGTTGATTTGGTCGAAGAAATCCTTATCCGGGGAACCAATTCCCTCACCCACAGTATCAACAACCACAGTTGCAAATCCCTCCTAATGCTGCATGAATTACTGTACCATTACAACCACATCTACCTGCTCGAGCTAATCCTAATCCAAAAAATAAGCCAGTGCAGCAAATGGAAACATCAAATATGCCAGCTTATTCTATCACCCCTATTCCATGTAATGAATTACACTTACGATCTGGCACAACAAGAAAAACCATCTTTTAGCACCACAAGTTAGCACCATTTATATTTTGTGGTGTTAAGGTGGTGGTATTAACACCACTTACATTTTTATGGTGTTAAGGTGGTGCTATTAACACCATTTACATTTTCTGGTGTTAAGGTGGTGGTATTAGCACCACTTATATTTTGTGGTGTTAATATGGTGTTATATTTGTTAACTTTATTGGAAATTGAGTTCTTCCTCATCCATGTTAAGGGAAATGCCACCTTGGCAAATACCAAAAAGTGGTGCTAAGTTATTACTTGTCACATATACATGTACTATAATTACAGCTAGGATTGAATTAAGAGGATTTCCACCATAAATATAAATAATTCTATTGTAAATTCAATAGTTTTTCATTTTATTAATTTAAATGAACAACCAACCAGTTTTTGCACCACAATAACAACAAGTTCAATTATTCAATTTTATAAAACTTAAATAAATAAATTGGTGAATGATTCAGTTATGAGGTTTTGCACCACAAGCACAACAAGTTCAAAAAAAATTATTTTGTAATATATCAATCCAATTATTCATTTGCAATACTATTTATACAAATAAATACAATTGACAAATAAATAAAAACAACCATTTTTAATTTATTAGTGGTATAGATCAGTAGTAATAAAAATTATTTAAATTAAAATTTGACTATCCAATTAAAAATATTTAATCTTATTAATTTATTTAGGGAAATTATTTTCATTATTAGGTTTTAGCAAAAGGCATGGGTCTGAGATCTATGGACATGGTCAATAAAGAAAACCTCTACCTATTGTCCTAAAAGAAACTTTTTAAAACCTTCACCTTAAAGGTTAGGACCACACATCTTAGTAAGAGTATTCTTACCCTCTATGTATGAGCATTGACACTATTACAAGGCTTTAATTGCTATGGATAGGTCTTCGTAAGAGTATTCTTACCCTCTATGTATGAGCATTGACACTATTACAAGGCTTTAATTACTATGGATAGGTCTAATGGTTGTCAACATGGTCTAGATAGCAATCTTAGGCCTTAGGCTAGAGGAATCATGAGCATAGAGAAATGTCATGTTGGCAAGTACCATATACTGGTGCTAAGTGCATATTTGTCACATGGACATGTACAAATCATATTTAATTATGATTATTTGCACCATAAGCATCTTAAAAAATAATTATTTTGTAAATACATAAATTCAATTTTTTTCATTCAATTAAATGCTCATGATTAATTTATAAACTTTTACACCACAATCACAACAAATTCAATTATTATTTTTATACTATTTAAACACATAAACTCACATGATTCATTTATAAGGTTTTGCATTATTAACACAAGAAGTTCACAAAGAATTATTTTGTAAATAACTCAATTCAATTACTCATTTTTAATATTATTCAAGCAAATAAATACCTATGATTCTTAATATTGACAAATAATTAAAGACAAGCATTTTTAATTTATTATCATTATAAATAATTAATATAAGTGATTTGAATTGAAATTTGATTATTCGATAGTTTATATTTTTATTGATCTTATTAATTTTCTTGATGGATATTAGTATCATTATTAGGGTTCAAGCACAAGGTATGGGTCTCAAATCCTTGGACATGTTCAAGGGAGGAAACCTCTACCTTGGGCCCTAAAAGAAACTTTTAGGAATCTAGGACCAAGAAAGATGATCAAACACATGTCTTTCTAAGAGTATTCTTAATGTTTATGTGTGGATGTTGATGCCATAATAAGTTGCGATCACTAGCGATAGGTCTACTAACCCTCAACCTTGTTAGGAGAAGAAACCTAAACCTCAACCTAAATGAATCTTCTAGGGAAGTAGGGATACTAATGATTTGTTGAGCCAACATAAACGACATTTTGAAAAGATCTATGGCCTTATAATAAAGATAATGGGTGGCATTGGAGGACATAAAACTAGGTATAAGTATTCAAGGAATATACATGATTAAGGGAGGAAACTCTGGCCCTGGACCTTAGAGGAAACCTCTAGGCATATAAGATTAACATGTATACCTCGAACCACAACATAAAAACTCTGAAGGGTATCATTGGCCTAATATTGGGGGTATTAATGTAACTAAGAGGTGTTAAGCACTATATGTGGGCGTTTAGGCCCTCAACATTTTTTAGGGAGGAAACATAGGCCTTAGTCCCAAAAAAAATATTTTATGCATCCAAGGCCAAATACAATAACTCGAACAACTACACATGACCTATTAGGGGCATTCTTTAGCATTGAGTGAGGAAATTGACATCATTATAAGGCTTTTGCTAGTATATATGGGTCTTGGATTTTTGTATATTGTCATAAGAGGAATATTTAAAACACACCCATGAACTCCCAACACTATCCTTGGCATCTAATTGTTCATGTAAGTGACACTAGGTATGAGAACCTTGTACATATCCATGGGAGGAATCGCATGAATTAGGCCCTAAAGGAAGGTTTTAGGCATTTCGGGCTAAGAGCGATCACTCAAACTATCACATAGGATATCAGACACATTATAGTATATCATTAATATTAAAGTGGGATTTGTGATGAAATATGTGGTTTTGTGCACTGGGGATGGATCTTAGAAAATGGTTGGAGAATAATTTGAAATAAGTATACCCTAACATAATATTATTGTTGTAATGAGAAATTATCGAGGACATGAACCATAACATACACCCTTTACAGTCTATATTTGGCATAAAAGTTAGATATGGGCACAATCAAGAGTTTTTGCATAGTGGGATAGATCTCAAGGCATTGACATGAGTCATAGGAGGAAATCAAGAGTTTTATTTAGGTGTCCCAAGGCCTTGGTAATGATATTATAGGGAATAATACCATGAATTTATCCCTAAAGAAACCAATAAGAAAACCAGATCCATTGAGGAAATATGTATCTAGGTTTATGGCCTTGGACATGGTCAATGGAGGAGACCTAAAGGAATCTTCTATCCATCAAGGCATAACAAGGTTGCCTCCACCAACCACACATGGACTCTTAAAAGTATCATTAGCTTTTTATTGAGGATGAGGTGTCATTAGGTGACTTTGAGTAGTATGTGCATGTCTCGGGACCTTGGGAGTGACGTTCTAGGGAAGAATACCATGCCTTCATCCCTAAAGAAATCATTGATGCATCTAAATCCATGAATAATGTCTTAAAGCACCATACATGACTTCACATGGGTATCCATTGTACTATGTATCTAGGTCTTGTGGACTTGGAGCCTTCGACATGGTTAGTGGGGTAGACTTGAACCTTCACCCCTAAAGGAAGCTTCTAGTCATCCAGGGACAAGAAGTTTGCTACCGCCAACTACACACAACCTCCCATGGTATAATTAGTTACTATTGAATATGTTGTTAACATTAAGTGGTTTTGATTAGTATGTACATGTCTCGAGTCCTTGGGAATGGTTTTCTAGGGAATAATACCATGCCTTTGGCCATCAAGCAATAATTAAGGCATATAGAGACATGACCACTACCTAAAAGTACCATGCATGAATTTGGAGAAGTATCTATGGAACTATGTATCTAGGTCTTGTGGCCTTGGGGCCTTGGACATAGCCAGTGGAGGAGACTTGAATCTTGAGCTCTAAAGGAATCTTCTATCCAAATAGGGATAAGAATATTTCCTCCACCAACCACGCATTCCCTCTTCAGGGTATCATTGGCCTATGATTGGTTATGCCATTTCCATTAGGTAGTTTTGAGTAGTATCTACATGTCTTAAGGCATTGTGAATGATGTTTAAGGGAAAATGACCATGCCTTTGGCCCTAAATAAACCATTGAGGCCTAGAGAAATGGACAATACCTGATGCACCATGCATGACCTTGCATGGATATTTCTGCCACTATGTATCCATGTCTTGGGGCTTGGGGTATTAGGGCCTTGGACATGGTCAAGGGAGGAGACATAAACCTATGGCCCTAACATAATATTCTAGCCATCCAAGGCTTAGAACATCACCTCAATCAACCATACATGGCCTCTTGATGGTATCGTTGGCCAATGATTGAGGATATTAATGTTATTATGTGTTTTTGAGAAGTATGTAGGTGTCTTAAGGCCTTAGGAATGATGCTCTAGAGAAGAAGACCATGCCTTTGGCTCTAAAAAACCCATTGAACCATATAGAACCATGAACAATGCCTCAAAGAACCACACTTGATTTTCAAAGGTATACATGGAGCTTTGTATCTAGGTATTGTGGCCTTGAGGATTTGGACATGGTCAATAGAAGAGACATGAACCTTGGGCCCTTAAATATTTTAGCCATCCAAGGATAAGAGGGTTTCCTTCACCAACCACACATGGAATCCCAAGGGTATCATCGACCTATAATTAAAGAGGGTGATTTCATTAGGAAGGTTTGAGAAATATGCATGTGTATTGATGCCTTGTGAATGACATTCTAAGGGAAATACCATGCCATTGACCCTAAAGAAACCACCGAGGAATCCAAAACCATGAACAATTCCTTAAGATACCACGTGTGACTATGAAAGGGCATCCATGGCTCTATATATCTAAGTCTTGGGGACTTTGGGGATTCAACATGGTTATGGGAGGAGGCATGAAGCTCAAGACCTAAAGGAATATTCTAGCCATCTAGAGCTAAGAAAGTTGTCTCCACCAACCACACATTTCCTGATGAGGGAATCATTGGCCTATGATTGAGGATTTTACTGCCGCTAGGTGATTTTTAGTAGTATGTACATGTATCAAGGAATTGAGAATGAATTTAAAGGGAGGAAGATCATGCCTTTGGACCTTCATAAATAATTGAGAGATACATAGCCATGAACAATATCTCGAAGCACCACACATATGACTTTTTCGGGGTATCCATGGCACTATGTATCTAGGTCTTGTGGCCTTAGGGATTTCAACATGGTTAGTGGAAAATATCTAAACATAGGACCCTAAAGGAAGCTTCTATCCATCAATGTCTAAGAATTTTTCCTCCACCAACCACACATGGTCTCCTAAAGGTATAATTGGCCTATGATTGGAGATGTTGGTGCCATTAGGTGGTTTTTAGCAATACACATGTGTCTTGGGGTCTTTAGATGACATTCTATAGAAGAGGGTCATTCCTTTGTCCATAAAGAAACTATTTAGGCATCCAAAGCCATTAATAATTCCATAAAGCACCACACATGGCTTCATAGTTTGTCAATGGAACTATGCATCCAAGTCATGGGGACTTGTGGAATTGGACATGGTCAAATCCAAATAGATTTGTCTTCATCACCCTGTGAAATCCAAATAGATTTGTTCTTTAAACACCATGTTTCTTCCTCAACACTTAGTATATCTGCTTTCCTAGCTTCCAATTTTGTAATTTGTTCCTTGTCCATTGTATTATAGAAATCAAACAGGATATTATTATAATGAGGCTCCAATTTCTATTCCACTTCCAGCAATTCCTGTCTTAGATGTTCCTTCTTAACTTTCTCCCATTGAAAAACCGCTTTATTGAATCTTTTTGTTTCTCAAACATTATCATCATAGCCAAATCAACACCATTATACTCAGGACCTTCCCATTGGTTTCAAATCAAATTTTTGAAATCCCCATCCTTAAGTCATGTATGGTTAAGTTTTGTAAATCCTCATCCTTGGACATTGTTGAGGGAGTAAAATTCTACCAATTATGTTAGGATTCTTCTATGTATTTATGGCCAAGAAAAACACCTCAAACCACCACTAATGGTCTTGTGAGGGTATTCTTAGCCCTTTGTGTGTGGATATCAATACCATTATGCGATTTTCATTATTAGGGATGGGATTAGGAGCACTTTACATGGTTATTGGAGAAAACCAGGACTTAGGCACTAAAGGAATCTTTTAGGGATCCAAGGCTAATAGAGATGTAGACTCGTCAATGCGCAACACATGACTTCTCGAGGCAATCCTTGGAGTAAGAATAGGGATATGGGTGGAATTTGGGATGTTTTAAGGATTAGGTATAGGTATTGGGTCCCTAGACTCGTTGAGGGAGGAATATTGAAATTTATATTGTAAATGAATAATCTAGGCATATGTGGTCAAGAAAGACACTTCAAATGAGAATATAGGACCTCTTGATGGTATCCTTGACCTATGAGTTGGGATACCAATTCCATTATGTGGATTTGTGTAATAGACATGGGTATCGATGCCTTTGACATGGTCAGGAAAGGAATATTAGGCCTTAGGCCCTAAAGGCACATTTTAGATACCCAAGACCCATAACAAAGGCTCAAATCATCACAGATGGACTATCAACGAAATCCTTCACCTATGAGTAGGAATATTAATTACATTAGGAGGCTTTGAATAAATGGTATGGATCTTTGGATTATAAACATGGTCTATGAAAAAATATTTGCCTTACACCCTAAAGGAAACTTCTATGCATAGAGAGCCGATAACAACATCTTAAACCACAACAAATGAGATTTAAAATCTACACTTCACCTCTTTGTCGGATATCAATTACATTAAGAAGTTGTTCAACACTAGGTATGGAACTTGGAACACAAAACAAGGTTTGGGGGGGGATCCTAAAACTTAGGCCAAAAAGGAAGCTTGTAGGTATCTAGGGCTCAGAGCAATAACTCAATCTACAAGATAACACTGCTCAAGGGTATCCTTATCATCTAAGTGGGGTTAAGGGAGCTATTGGAATATTTTTAGTAGTAGGTATGTTTTTAAGGAATTTGGCATGGCTTGGGAAGGAACCGTGGGATATGACTACTAAAAATTATTATAGGTACAATACATCAAACCACTACCCAAGATATGTATCTAGGTCTTGTGGCATTAGGGCCTTAACATGATGAGTAGAAGAGACCTGAACATAGGTCCCTAGAGGAAGCTTCTATCCATCCATGGCTAAGAAGGTTACCTCCACCAACCACACATGGCCTCTTAAGGGTATCAATTGTCTATGATTGGGAATGTTGATGCCATTAGGTAGTTTTGAGCAATACACACACATATTGGGGCCTTAGGAATGCCATTCTATAGAATAGGACCATGCCTTTGATCCCAATGAAATAATTTAGGCATCCAAATCCATTAAGAATTCCAAAAGGCACCAGACATGGCTTCGCAGAGTATCCAGGGTGCTATTCATCCAAGTCATTAGGACTTGGGGCATTGGGCATGGTCAAGGGAGGAGACCTCAACCTTAGGCCCAAAAGGAATTTTCTATCCATCAATGGATAAGAAGGATACGTCAACCAACCACACATGGCCTCATGAAGGTAGCAATGGCTTATGATTGAGAATTTTAGTGCAAGTAGATGATTTTGAGTAATATCTACATGTGTCAAGGCCTTGAGAAAGATATTATAGGGAATAAGACTATGTGTTTGTCCCTAAATTAATTATTGGGGCATTTAGAGCCTTGAACAATGCATATAGGAATCATGCATGACCTTGTAGGGGTATCCATGTGACTATGCATCTAGTTATTTGTCCTTGGGACCTTGGACATTGTCAACAGAGGACACCTGAACCTTAATCCCTCAAGGAATATTCTAGCCATCTAAGGCAAAGGAGGTGGTATCCACCAACCACACATGGCCTCTTGAGTGTATCATCGTCCTATGATTGAGGATCTTAGTTACATTAAGTTGTTTTTAGCAATATGTGGGTGTCTCATGGCCTTGAGAATGATGTTGTAGGGAAGAAGACCATAACTTTGGCCCTAAAGAAATCGTTGAGGCATTCAAAGCTATGAACATTGACTCAAAGCACCATGCATGGCATTGGAGTGGTATCTATGGCACTATGTATCTAGGTCTTGTAGCCTTGGGCCCTTAGAAATTTTTAATGGAGGAGACCTAAACATGTGGCTCTAAAGAAATCTTCTAAACATCTAAAACTAAGTAGGTTACCTCCATAAACCTAAGATGGCCTATTGAGGGTATAACTAGCATATGGTTTAATAAGTTTGTTCCATCGGATGGTTTTGAGAATTATGAAGGTGTCCTAGGGCATCCATAATTACATTATAGGGATGAAGGCCATGAATTTGGTTCTAAAGAAACCATTGAGGCATCTAGAGACATGGATAATTACTCAAAGAATCACACATGAGTTTCCATGGGTATCCACGGTGTTATGTATCTAGATCTTGTGGTCATAGGGCCTTGGTCATGGTAATGGAGGAGACCTGCAACTCAATTGCTAAAGGAATATTCTAACCATGCAAGGCTATGAAGGTTTCATCCAAAAGTGGTAAACTCCATTCTTAAAAAAAATAAAATATATTGATGACCCATTTCAAACCAATTCTCATAATCTACTCCATAAACGAGATGACCCAAGCCACAAAACCATGAGTCGAACCCTTTTTCTCATGGCAAATATTTTTTAAATCCCCTTCTATAACCAAAGCAAAAGTACTCAAGTCCACTTTATTTCCTTTTAATAAAATATTTAAACAATAATGGTCTCGTGATGTGCCCGGGATGATCGCAGTACCCATGTTTAAAAGTCGACGTTTCGAACCGTAATCACGGTTCATCATCACGACAATGAGTCAAGGTGAGGAACATCATTTCTAGACCTATTAATATCCACTTTGTTTGAGAGAACTATGAACCCAAGGTGGGCTAAAACCCTAACCCCAAATGTTTCTAAGAAAAAATCATATAATTTGTTATGAAGTCTAATGTTTTAGATTTTTTTTTTTTTAATATATATATATATATATATATATTTTCCTATGTTGTTCTAAAATTCATATTGTTATATTATTATCGTCTACAGATATAATTTGATGTAAATTTTAGATTTATTTATTTGTTGATTTAAAAGTAGTAAACTTTTTTAGTTTTTTAAGTTTTATTATTAATTTATTTAGATTAATACACTATGTTTTATTAATTTAATTTATTTTATTTTATTTGTTATATAATAACCTAATTTTTTTTATTATGTTAAATTATTAAGAATATATAATATCTGAGGTTATATTGTAATATAATATATGATATTATAATAATGAGTATTGTTATAACCTAATAATAATTAATAATTAATTTATTAATTATCAATCTATTTAAATTATTTATTTTTTTAATTTATTTTCTTAAGAAATTATAAAAAATTTAGAATTTTCAAAATTTAAAAACTTTTAAAAATTATAAATAATTTAATTTGACAAATAACAAAATTGTTATTAATATTATTTATTTCTTTGAAATTTTCTAAAGAATGAATAACTTAGGAAGAAGGCTAAATTAACATAAGAAACCTTTTCTCCAGCTTTCCATATTCCTGATTAGACTTATAGAAAATATCACATAACCATCGAAAACATAAAATATGGTCAGCTACATTTGTTTGCTGAGGCTACATGGATTTTCACTGTTCACTAGTGTGGCTGAGGCTACAGGGATTTTCAGTGTTCACTGGTGTGGCTGAGGCTAAAGGGGTTGGCAGCCACATTTCTCTGCCCTTTTCACGGGTGAGGCTGAGGCTACAGGGATTTTCACTAGTCACCGATGTGGCTGAGGCTAAAGGGGTTTTCCCTGTTCACACGTGCGCCTGAGGCTACAGGGGGTGCGGCTAAGGCTACAGGGGTTTGAGCCGCGGGGGTTTGAGATAGCTTATCGTTTCAGAGCAATGCCCTATGTTACTGGTGATGGCAAGTTCCCTTTCTTCACAAGTGTTGTCTTTGACCCTTCTACTAGGGTTTTCATCTTTTGGCATATATATATTTTTATTTTGATGATGATTCCCATGCTGTCTAGAGTCTGAGAGAGCTTCAAAAATTGTCTTCCACTGTGGGAAATTGCAAAGCTCCTTCATTCCATAACACTCTGTCAGATCAATAGATTCTTCTTCCCAGTATTTCCAGTGTCATGATCATTCAAGTGAAGAATTTATCTCAAGCAAAGAATCTTTGTGCAAATAAATCCCCTTTTATTTCCTCTTTCTTTGATTTAACTGTTAAAACCTCAAATCGCAGCTCGACTCACTCGAATTTAATCTCCACTCACTCGAAGGCAGCAGTTGGGATGGCGTGGAAGCGTGCCAAGATTCAATCTCAGCACTGGATCATTATGTCATGCTGATATAAGAGGGAAAAATAAAAATCGACTTTGAGGGCATCATGGTGACATCGACTTGTGTGAGAGAGAGAGCAGCTGAAGTGTGAAGTGAATAGGGAAACAATTAAATCGAGCATCCATCAGACATCCAACACTGAGTTATCAGGCAAAGAAGGAGGCCGATTTTTTCTATGTATACAAGGCTGTACAAGCCCTAAGGGAAGGGCCGTACAGGTCGTACATCACAGCCATACATAACAGGAAAGAGGCCGAGTTTTGTAGCAGCAACCGTACAATCTATCCAAAGGTCTGTACAGTAGAGTCTCAGGCAGAGAGAAACTCATGTTGAGCTGGGTTGAAAAGCTGACGGTGTGCCCTAAATTCTGGGTGATGTATTTTTTGCTGTAACAATCATTTCTGAAGCATTTATGTAGCTGCTATAGTAAAATCTCTCAAATCCTTGCTGGTTTTCCCCACACTGGGGTTTCTAGGGTCTATTGTTGTGTTCAAGTGTGATTGGTTCTCATTTTTCCTGCTATTCATTTGTTTACAGTTAGTGACTCAGCTGTATTTTGCCTTAATTAATCAGTTGCAGAAATTTAAATGTATGTGTAACTGTGAATATAACTAGGAAAGTGAAATGTGCTGCTGGGTCTTTCTAAACTAACACAATGTATCTAGATAGGTTAAGGGAGAGGGAGAGAACAAGGATGACAGAAGCAGTAATTGAAGAGCGATAAAAGGGAAATAGAAGTAGAGGCAAGGGAAGTGGTTCTGATCACTGTAGGATCAATCTTGATTGGCCTGTTCGATATAATTAAATGAATTGCCTACAATATGGGTTGTGTCTTCGGTGCCTGCTATATTTCTCCATAGCTCTGATCATGGTGACACCTTGGCTTGCAAAAGCAAGGATTCGCCATTACCAGTGGACTGTGAGATATGAGTATAAATCTCTTGACTGTTACGAGAAATTGGTGATCACTATCAATGGGCAGTTTCTAGGCCCAACCATAAAGGCCCAGGAGGGTGACACCATCTACGTTGAGCTCACTAATCAACTATGAGTATAAATCTCCTGACTGTTACGAGAAATTGGTGATCACTTTCAATGGGCAGTTTCCAGGCCCAACCATAAAGGCCTAGGAGGGCGACACCATCTACGTTGAGCTCACTAATCAACTAGAAACTGAGAATGTTGCCATTCACTGGCACGGTATCCGCCAGGTATTTAATCTCCATCTTCCTCTACAAATTGCCTTGGATTGATGCGTTTATATTTTACATTTAAATTTTGGAAAAGAGGGAAAGCACTTCTTCCTCCGACATGAAACAAATCAGCTGTCAAGATTTAGGTCGTACCATTTAACTTATGGTCTATAAAAGTTTGGTTACAAATCCCACAAATTAAGAAATTAACTCATAATCTATAATTATCTGTATAATTAGTTAATTACAGTTAACTCATAATCTATGAACATTCTACCACAATTCTACCACAAGTTAATTTGCATTTGACCACATGTTGTTAATTACCTGTTATCTAGTCCCTAACTAATTAGTTTCTCTGCAGTATGGAACACCATGGAGTGATGGAACCTCACAAGTTGCACAATGCCCTATCCTGCTGGGAGAGACATTTATCTACAAATTTATAGTGGATAGAGTAAGCATTAAAGTTTCATTACACAAAACCACAGCCAATTCAAATTGTTTTATATCATCGTATTCATGATTATTTCTGGCATAATTATATCGTGCAGCCTGGAAAATTATTTCTACCATGGCCATTATGGAATGTAAAGGACAGTGGGTTTGCATGGATCTATTCAAGTAGCCATGCTGAAGGTGTGAAGGAACCCTTGTCTTACCACAAAGAACTCAGCGTTCTATTGAGCGAGTGGTGGCATAAAAGCCATGTTGAACAAGCCACAAACTTGTCTTCCATCAAGTTTGTCTGGGTTAAGGAACCCCAGGTGACAAGCTACTACAAATTATAACTTGTTTAACATATAATGGATGAAAAAAAATCTTATGAAATCTATCAACAAAGAATTAATTATTGTTTGGTTTTATAATATTGCCAGTTTGGTTTACTAACTTCTATTTATCCACACCTGCTCTTTTATATATGTGGATTTGAGATGAATCTCTACTAGTACCGGTACTTCTCAGTTCTCCTTAGAATAGTAATACAACAAGTCTACTTTTATGATTAGGGTCTATTTGGACTACTAATTAGCAGTGATTTCGGTGATCATGCTGAGGATAGTCGCTGCTTATTGAGGGGTGTGGATCCTACAATTGCTCGCTGGTGAACTCCATAAGCAATTAAGCAGGAACTGGCAAACATATCGACTGCGAATTGCTAGTGCAGCTTCATTATCTTCATTGAATTTCCTTATTGAGGTATATTCCCTTCGGATCAGTAGTCATAAGATTTTTATACAAGTTAGCATATGATTTTTCTACAAGTTACGTTGCAAACTTATAGTTAGTATATCTGAAGATTTTCATTTGCTTGAATAAGGTTTTAGATATGTATTATTAACCTTTGCAATTTTTAGGTGTATATGAAGATGAAAAAACTCACATCAGCACCAGAGTTGCAGGAACAATGTAAGACAATATATATCCCTTTCTATTCCTTACAGAGATTATATAGAGATTTTTTGGTTTGGTTGTTTTACTGAATCGGATATGTTATTATGTTCCCATGTAGAGAAAGGCCTTTCTCATGATGTTAATACAATGTTTGGAGTCTAGACAACATCAGATTTCAAGCTCTTTTTCTCGTCATAGTTAATGTAGTAATTGAAATAGCATAAGAAAAACAATATATGGTTAGTACCGCTCAATATACTTCACAATTTTTACAAGTTGATCAGTCGATTTGAAGTCATCTAATGAAAAAAGCATGACATTTTGACTTACCTGAGCATCAATATCAATTTCATGAAAGAATAACAAAAATTTAGTTGTAATTTTCAATGGGTACATGGCTCGAGAGTATGCCTTGCGTGGTCACCTTACTGAGAAAGCGGATGTTTTCATCTTTGGAGTAGTCACTCTTGAAGCTGCTAGCAATAGAACTCATGAAGACATGAGTTTGCCAGATGACATGGTCTATCTTTTGGATTGGGTACGCAATTCTTTTGAAATCCCAAACATAATTGATTTGTTTATATTTACTTTCTCACAGAAATATTTAAAATTATTTTGTCATGTACCAAGGCACTGCAGATGTTAGGAAAAACTCTCTCTGTAATACATGTCCATGTCTAATATTATTCGTCATTGAAGTGCATACTTGGCGTCTATATGAGGAGAACAGATTGCTAGATTTAGTGGACACTAGCATGCTTTTGAGCTATTATGAAGAAGAAGTGTTGAGGTTTATTCACGTGGGTCTTTTGTGCACACAAGCAACTCCCTCTCAAGGACCTTCCATGTCTCGAGTGGTTTCCATGCTATCAGGTGTTATAGAGACGCATCCTCCACAATATCGGGCTGGATATATCAAGGATTGGCAATTCTCAAAAGAGAATGCCAAGAATCGATCAACAAAAAATAATGAAAATTCATGGAGCTGGAACATGAGTTTGACATTGGAGGACAGATCAATATAAAAGGTCATGAAGAAAAGGGAAGAAATTTGATCCTATTCTGTGTGGCTTACTTTGTAGTAACAGGGGTATGGATATTAATAGACTAGTATGATTTTGTCTTGAACATGGCCATTTGAGAGCTGCTCTATTAGTCCAGGTCATGAAGAAAAGGGTAGAAAGCTGATTATGTGTGGCTTAGTTTGTAGCTGTAACGGGTGTATGGATATTAATAGACTAGTATGTTTTTGTCTTGAACATGGCCATTTGAGGGCTGCTCTATTAGTCCACATCTATTTTGACAAATTTACAAATTTTAATGTAAGTTCCATAAGATGGATTGGATAGTACGATTTCCTTAGAGCTTCAGATCCATTTGAATGCAAATGGAAAATACGGAAGGATGAAGTCATATCCCTTTTATCATCCATGTATTGTTTTGAAATTTGTATATAGGTTATATTTTCGAGCAAGGGTAGTTCCTCATAAAAGCCCAAGGGAAATATGAATTCACATGTTATCCACCTTCTTAGTGTCATATGATGTAATATATTTTGTGATTTTCCTTGAAATATGTATGGTTAATAACTTAATATTTAAATGAAGTGAAAATTTTGACAAAAATGATTCCCCTTCTTTAGGATTTGTGAAGCAAAAGTCAATCTATTCCTTCCAAAAGGAAAGAGTGCAATAAATATTCATGATGTACGATGCATAATGGCCATTTTCACATAATTTTGAGAATTATTATCCAATACTAAAGTGCTTTTCATAAGGTGTGATAAATATTATATATAAATATATATAATATGTGATTTATATTTTTTTTTGCACCATTTATTATTTTATGGTGCTTTGCACCACTTGTTATTTTATGGTGCTTTGCACCATATATAGGTTCATGTATATTAAATAATAATAATAATAATAATTTTGGTGTTTTGCACCAAAATGTCTCAATCCATGTTGGATTGGTTTTGGTGTTTTGCACCACAAAACTTCAATCCACTTAATATTGGTTTTGGTGGTTTGCACCATACACCATGGAATGCCACATATTCATTTAACACCAAAACAACTTTTTTACAAACACCACTTTTGCACCATAAATCTTAGCACCACTTGCGTATCCCCACATTATCACCACTTTTGCACCACTATTTGAAAATTGAGGATTTCCCAAATCCTTTACAAATAGTGGTGCTAATGTGAGGCTAAAATACATTTTTTCTTGTAGTGTGGGAGGGTAGTAGAGCCCATTTTCATTGAGGATGTTTTGTACCCTGTGACCGAGAAACGAACAAACAAACAGGTTGAGAGCTCAATTACCATTATTGAGGATGTTGAAAGACATGTTGAAACACCGGCCGAAACACCTGCCGAAACACATGTTAAAACTACCCCTGTACAAATCTCAAGGAACCCACCATATCCTGAGTGAGTAGATTTACAAAAAGCAATAGAGAAACCCTGCTTCGATCTTCTAAGGGAACTGGAAAACCTTTATGTTAAAATCCATTTATTGCAAGCCCTCGATGATGTGCCTATTTATGCTAAAACAGTTAGGGAATTATGTGTAAATAAACCTAGTAGGAAGCCTAAGGATCCTCTTAGAGTCCATGTGGTTGGGAAGTTATCTAAATTAATGTTGGGAAAATCTCCCTTGGATAAGTATGATGATCCGGGAAATCCTACTGTTACAGTGCATATTGGGTATACTGAAATCCCTAATGTTTTAGTTGATTTGGGTGCAAAAATAAATGTGATGACTATCGAAACTGTAAAATGGTTGGGACTCTCCAATATCAGACCAACCCCCACTATACTAGAATTGGATGATAGACCCATGATTCAAACTGAGGGGATCCTAGATGACCTGTTAATCTATGTTGATTTGTGCGAATACCCTGCATATTTTCTTCTGCTACAGCCCAAGTCTTAGGTGGGGGGACTTCCACTCATTCTAGGAATGCCTTGGTTGGCTACAACAGATGCTTACATCATTTGTATATCAGGGTCCATGATGATATCTGATGGGACTGACACAAAATTCTTGACCCTATACCCTCCAGCTAAACAAAGTTTAGATGTTGAAATTGCATTATGGGTGGAACTGGAAGAGGAAGAGAGCATTCAACCTCTTCTTACCATAGGGAGATCCTTTCCTTTTAAAATTGAATCTGAGGATGATGCCATCAGTTTGTTTCATTAGTGAACTGATGAAAGAAACCAAACAAGTATATTAGATCTTGGAGTGTGCCATGAGTGGGCTTGATCAAGAGGAATTTACTGATTATAGCTTGGATGAAACAGTTAACGTTGAAACAGTTCCCATAGTTGGAAATTTTAAGAGGGTTACAATTGAAATTGAACTAGGAATAACCTTGAATGTTAGCCCCAATCTAGCACCTCGCGAGCTAGAGTGTTTGACTATGGTGCTAAAACAATATAAAGGATATTTTGCATGGGAGTACACGTACATGCGAGGTATTCCCTCTGTGTTGTGTACTCACCATATTTACATTAAAAATGACTGTTGATCTATTTGTCAAACCCAGCGCTGAATGACTCCCAATTTGAGAGACATCGTGAAAAAAGAAATTCAGAAACATTTAAATGCAAGATTTATTTATCATATTTCAGATAGTGAATGAGTTTCTCCATTACTAATGGTGCATAAGAAGAATGGTAAATGGTGCATATGTGTGGATTACCGAGAGCTTAATAAGGTTACACAAAAGGACCATTTCCCTTTTCCATTTATTGATCAGATCCTGGATACCCTGTGTAGAATAAATTATTTTCTTTCTTAGATGGTTTTAGTGGGTATAATCTGATTTAGGTTGCCCCTGAAGACCAAGACAAAACTACTTTCACCTGTCCCTGGGGTACCTTTGTAGATAGGGTACTTCCTTTTGGACTATGCAATGCATCGGCTACATTTCAATGAGTTGTGATTGGCATTTTTTCTTATATGGTTAATGATTGTATGGAAATATTCATGGATGATTTTACCCCATATGGTGATAGTTTTGACGAAGATTTCAAAAACTTGGAAAATGTTTTAAAACGTTGTGAACAAACTCACCTTTCTCTCAGCACCAAAAAGTGTCATATGATGATGAGTGAAGGTATACTTCTTGGACATTTTATATCTGCTACATGGATACAAGTGGATCCTTCCAAAATAAAGGTAATTCGGAACATCCCTACTCCTCGAACGCAAAGAGAGGTACACAGTTTTCTGGGACATGCTAGTTATTATAGACCTTTTATTGAAATTTTTTCTAAACTAGCATCTCCTTTATTTATCTTACTGATGAAGGATGTAGAATTCATATGGACAGATAAATGTCAGATAGCATTTGTAGAACTGGAGAAAATATTATCTATAACTCCTATTTTGCATGGGCCAAATTGAGCCTTACTTTTCCATATTTATTCTAATGCTTTAGACACTGCTATTAAGGATTTATGCAAGAATAGCACGAGGACCATGCTCCATATGCCATATATTATATTAGTAAGAAAGAATATGGGTCATGCTGAGCTCAACTATACAGTGACTGAAAAGGAATTCAAATTTGCATATGATATAAGAAAGTTTTTGTAGAACCTTGTTTGCAAATATGTAAGTCATTATAAAGTTTATTACATTACATCAAATAAAATATATTATTTATATTTATTATAAAATATATTTTATGAGTTAAAAATTTTAAACCATAAAATAATATTTATATATATATATATATATATATATATATATATATATATATATATATATATATATATATACACGATTGGTTTTATTGTATAAATGATTTAATTTAGATTAGAAATATGGCCATGAATAATTAAGTTTAAAATGTCTTATCATATATCATTATATATTTGTTAATTTATTTATTTTATCATATATTATTATATATTTGCTAATTAATTATGTTTATAATGGTAAATTATTTAATTAAATGGATGGTAATTGGTGTAATTCTCTCTACTTTTGATAGATTGTGTAAAAGAATAATATAAAAATTAATGGTTGCTGATACATCGATAACTAGCACTTGGGTTGTCTCCATGGATCCTAGATGGCACTAGGATAAGACATGGATCCTAGACTGCACTAGGATAAGACATGTAGATTGTGGAGATTGATTTTATGTTTATGGTTATTTGAAATTAAGAATTATAAAAAAATAATATCAAAAATTGGTGGTAGTTAATGCATAGATAACAGACAGCAGCTCCGTGCAAACAATGGGCTTATCTACTTGAAGAAAGTAACCCACTTGAAGAAAGCAGGTGACTACAGCTAGCTGAGACATAGACAACTAGGTGATGACAGCTAGCTGAGACATAGACAACTAGGTGATTACAAAAAGACATAGACAACTGGATGATTAAAATTACACATGGAGGTGGAAGACCACAAGTAATAATTTTATTTGTTCTTAACACTTAACTTGTCACCTATCGATGTTTCTTGACACTTAACTTGTCACCTATCGATGTTTACGGTGCACAAGTTAAGTAGCTGTGCTAAACACTTTCATATCTCTGCAGCAACAGTCAAATGACATTCGCTTTCCATAAGCTTCGAAGGCTTGACAATCTACGCAAATCCGGAAACCACCTTCACGGCTTTGTTAGTTCAGATCCATCGTCAAACGAAACGGTCTATACAGAGACAGAGATGGAGGCTATTTTTCATGAGGTCGGGCAGCGGAAAATAACATAACATCCTGAAGACCTCGCCCGGTTGTCGCTCTGGTGCACGGGCTCTGAAGAAATCTAACGCAATCTCCCTACCCACATACGGCGCCTTGCAATCTCAACTACTGCTCAGATTCTTATATTGGACGGAAGGTGATGATCAGGTACGACGCTGAGAAGTCTGAAGAACAGGCAATCTGTCTGCCTGTAACATCTTGTTGCATGTCGACAGCGGGGCGACTTGGTTTGCATATCAACGAATAGTTAGATACGCTGAAGTGTGCAAATTCAAAGATCACATGCCTGCCGTATATAGGTTTCTAAAATGACTAAGCGTAAGCCTGCCATGTCTCGGAATTGAAACAGACTTATTGGGTGCAGACATAGACTTTTGAAGAGGACACTCTCATAGATCTTTTTGATTTGATATAAATGTGACTTTGTTGATTTGATATAAACGTGGACCCTGGCTCTCTAGAGCTTTATCTTGAATTTGGAAATCAATTTTTAATTAATTCATCATGAAATACTATGTGTGAATTTACTTATAAAACTACAGTGTTATAACTGATATATTTTAGAGTTTAGCGTGGATTAAGGTTTGTTTTTATAGGATTGTAAGAAAATGATATAAATCTATTTTTTTATTTCATTGGAAAGGTATTTAAAATTTGAAATTAATAATTATAAAAAATTAAATTAAAAATAATTAGTAGTTGATGAATAGAAAATCAACTATTTATGACAGATAACTAAAATATAAAAAAGAATAAAAAATAATTGATAGTTGATGTTTACTAACAAATAACTTACATTTAATGTATGCTAGATCAATATTCATCAACCACATATTTTAAATAGTTATACTATTTATAAAAAAAAATTAATAAAATTTATCAATAAATTTTTATAAGAATGATTATCAAACCTTTTTAACTAAAATTTCATGTGATTTTTTACTTAATTGAAATGAACCTTCGCCTTAATATTTTCTCTATTCTAAATTCAAACTTTAGCTCGCTGCCCATAAAATACAATTATTTTCCTCGTTTGTAAACTAAGACTTTCGCTTCACTAAAGGATGGGTAGCCAGTTTCAATGTTGAATGAAAGAATAATCTGTTCATCAAGGGCCGAAAGTTGTTGGCATTAAGTTTGTGAAGATGAAAACTATTCTACAAGCTGCTAAATCAGTTTAATTTCTTTCAAAATAGTTAATTTCTTTCAAAATAGTTTGATTTCTTTAAAATGGTTCTCACCCTCCTCAAAAAAATGACTTCTAATAACTTAACCTTCACATATACCAACTACCCTACCACTTCACTAAGCCAAGCCAGGTATTCAGTACCCTTATAAAAGTCACCCTGAAAATGCATTTTTTTTCCAAGTGTGTAAAGGTTACACCTTGAATGGAAATATTGAAACACCATACTGTTAGCTGTATTTGTCACGTCACATCAACGGAAGGTCTTCATGTTAGATAGAGTTTGCCCATTCTTTCCTCTTTCCGTGGGTGCATGTGCTACCCTTGAATTTCTTGTCCGCCGCCCTTCAATTTTTGTCCTTACACACCGGACGGGGAACCAGAGCCTACTCCGGGTCGTTTTAGCTGTAGGATGCATGTGCCGCCCTTCAATTTCATTTCCTGACAAACTGGACCAGGATTCAGAGCCTCCTACACTCCCACTCGTTTACTTTGACTTTCGCTTTCTGCCATCTGAACATGAAGAATCGTGCCATTCTGGAGCTAAGTGTTTTGCCTTTACCTCTACAAAAAAAAAGAATTCATAAAGTGTCCTCAGCTACGAGCTACATGTTTGTTTCGTTTTGTAATATGTCGTACTCATATCCGGAAATAAATTTATTGTTGGGCTTTCAACTTTAAGATTGTTTCAATCTGCCTATTGGATTCTTTGAAAAAAAGTGTTGATACAAGGATAGTACACTGTTACATTTCAGATTATTTAAAATCAATAGCATCTAGGTCGTCAAAATTTACATGGGTGTATTTAATGGAAACGGGGATCAGGGATGTCATAAAACCAAAGATTGTTTCAGCTAAGTTATCCCCGTTCACCAGCTACTGATTCCGTGTCCATTCCATCTTTTTCATCACTCTATATTCAGAAGACATTTTTAGGTTAATGGGTGAGCAAGTTCTTTATGGCTGAACTCTGTTTATATTTTGTTTATACAATTTGGGGTGGACTAACACTTAAGCTTTTATTAGATTGCACGAGGATGAAATAAGTGTACTATCGAAATGTATTCTATGTATTATATGCCTTACTTAAATTCCAAATAAACAATTATAAAAAAAATATAAAAACTCAATAGCAGTTATGCATTGATAACTGATAGCTTATGTATGGATAACTCGTAGAACTGATACAACATGCATGGATAGCCCACACTTAGTACAACTATCCCTAGAAAACAAATATGTAACACTTAACTTATTACCTATTAGTTTTGACCAACAGCAAGTTAAGTCCCTATATGATTATAAGCAATTCAATGGTTTTTCCCTGGACTAAAAAGACAATTTTCAATGATAGTAAAAAATTTGTCGACAGCACTCCATCCATCACTAACACTACAAAACTCTTATCGTGTAGGAAACCATGTAACACCACCCAGTTATCATCGCGCTGATTCCTCAAAATTCAAAAATCTGTTTTTCAGAATTAAATGTACAGGAGCGTTTTTTTTCATAAGCACATATGCTTTCTCTTCTTTTATCTTATGCGCATATTGAATCGTTCCAAATAAATCCTTAAAATGCACCATTCTTCAACGAACCCTGTACAACAATGTCACATTTTGGATTCAAATTTTATCGTCTTGTTATTTTCGAAGATTCTGTGCGTTAGGAGGGTTTATATGGGGCGTCTCTCCCACATCACAAAATACAAACAAGGTAAGGAAAAATATGCGTACATTTTCAAAAGTTTAGTTGTAATTACGGTTGTTTTGCAAATAGATTTAATATTTTCTCTTACTAACGTTGAGGACACCCTTTCCAAATGTCTAAACGATATTCCAATCGAAAATTATATCATTTGTGCGTTATCTATTTAATTGGATGCGTTATTGGATAATGTGACAACCAATTCCTGTGAATGTGAATTTGGATATGAGTAGATTCTGAATCTTATTATTTTGGCTTTGGTTGAGATAAGGCAACTTAAGTTAAAATATGTAATTAATTGGTCAGTTTCATGTAACTGTGTGTAAGAAGTACTATAAATTCATATAAGCCGGTCGAGACAAATATCATTATGAGAGTGAATGTGAGGAATGGTTGTAAGTCTGTTTTTTTTTCTGCTGAGTTTGTTTTTCTGCGTTATAATCTCTATCTTTGAATAATAAGAATACCCATACTACTTGCTCTATAAATATTTAAACTCTAGAGTTTTACCACATAAAATCTCTATATCAATTTTTATGTTTGCCATTCTTTATTTTCTGTCTTAATTGGTCTCTATTTTATTTAACTGAGCCACTCGGGATCGAGGCCAAGAAGGGAACTGAAGTTCCAAAATTGAAGAAGCATGAGGTCTCCATTTAAAATACGTACAAACTAGAGCGTCGACAATTATCGAGTGTCGTAGCCGTGACCTCTTGAAAGGTGCGACAAATTGTCCAACCCTTGAAACATACATAGTGCCACACAAGAACTATAAAACATATAAAGTGCCACATAGGAACTATAGCACCCTCCACATATCGAAAGGCACGACATATGGTATAATCGTTTTTTTAACGTTTAATTTCATAAAAAAGTTGGTTTAAAAGGTTGTTGTTTTAAAAAAATGGGAGTACGTATTATGTTTAAAAAGTGAATGCTTTCATTAGGATTAAAGGGGTGAATGATATATGAGTATGTTTTTTATTTGATATATATTATTTAGAGGCTTAAAACATAAGTGGGAGTTATAAGGTGAACTTTATTATTATTAAAAGATTAAAGTTTAAGGTGGGAGGTATAAGGAAATTAAAAATGTTTTTTTTAAGTATTAAATATATTTTGTTTTAAAATCTATTTTTACTTAATTTGTTTTGGATTAAATCTTTATAATATTATTTGATTCACTATTTAAAGCTTCATATTTTAAGCTTTGATTCGATCGTGTGAAACAAAGGTGAAGATGCAGAGTGTTAAATTCGAAGTAGAAAAGTTTAATGGCAAGATTAATTTTGAGTTATGGAAGCTGAAAATGAGAGATTTACTTGTCCAACAAGGAGTGCAAAAAGCATCGTTGGGAAAATCAAAGACACCAATGGATATGAGAGATGAAGAATGGGAAGAGCTAGATTCAAGAGCGTTGAGTACCATCTGTATATGTTTAGAATATGAAGTCATGTTTAATATTGTTGGAGAAGAGACAATAATAGGTTTATGGAATAAATTGGGAATCATTTATATGACAAGATCCTTGACAAACATGTTATTTCTCAAGAGAAAGCTATATGCCCTACGAATAGAGGAAGGTACAAGAATCCCTGATCATTTAAATACTTTATATTATTTGATTTGTCAATTAGCGAGCTTAGAAGTAACACTCGACGATGAAGACAAGGAAGCTACCTTACTATGTACTATGCTTGACTCTTGGGATAATATGATCACCTCTGTGTGGCTTAGTAATACATAATCGTTTGATTATGACACTACTTTTGAATCCTTGTTATGTGAAGAGGTGTGTAGAAAGAAGAGTGTACAAACCTATACAACAATAAAAATGGTGGCTAAAGGTCGATCCATAGAATGAGGGAAGAATTCGAGAGGTGCTTCCAGATCTAAATCAAGAGTTAAGAATGGCAAGATGATGTGTTCTTACTGTAATAAATCAGACCATCTGAAGAAAGATTGTTGGGAAAGACAAGCATCTAAAGATAAATCCAAGAAAGAAGCAAACACAACATAAACAAAATCAGGTATGATTGAGGAGGTACTGTCTATTTCTAATGTTTTGGAATACCATCATGATGATTCTGGTGCCTCTCACCATATGTGTCTTTACAGAAACTGGTTCTCAACTTACCAACCCATTAATAATGGTATAGTTTTCATGGGAAATGAAATTTCCTTTAGAATTGTTGGGATTGGTAGTATCAAGGTCAAAATGTATGATGGTACTGTGAGAACACTTACAGATGTGAGGCATGCCCCTAAACTTAGAAAGAACTTAATATCTATGGGATTTCTAGATTATGTTGGCTATAAGTTTGCAGTTCAAGGTGGATTCATGAAGGTGTCCAAGGGAATCTTAGTTTTCATGAAGGAAAAAATAATCGGGAACCTTTATAAGCTTCACGGAAGTATTGAGGTAAATCATGCAACTATAGTATCTTAAGATGCATAAGACTCTTTTTTTATGGCACCAACGTTTGGGCCATATGAGCGAGAACGGACTTAAGATACTTGTAGATCATAAGTTGCTTCCTAACTTAGATTGTCTGAATTTAAAATTATGCAAACATTGTCTATTTGCTAAACAGTCGAGACAAATTTAAAAAAGGAAAGCATGTAAGTAAAGGTGTCATAGATTACATCCATTCAGATCTATGGGGGATAGCCCCTACTACTTATTTTGGAGGATCAGATCATATTTTGTAACATTTATAGACGATTACTCTAGAAAGGTATGGATCTACTCCTTGAAAAGAAACGCTGATGTGCTTAATGCTTTTAAGAAGTTTAGAGCTTTGGTTGAGAAGAGCACTAATGGGTCAATCAAGTGTTTGAGAATAGATAATGGCGGTGAGTTCACATATAAGGAATTTGAAAAATACTACAAGGAGGCTTGAATCGAAAGAAACAAAACTGCGGTTTGTACTCCCCAGCAAAATGGTGTTGTTGAATGCATGAATAGGACTCCTCTAGAGAGAGCAAGGTGTATGCTCAACAATGCCAAATTGCAATAGGAATTATGGGGGGAAGCATCTCTTATAGCATGCTATCTGGTAAATCGATCACCATCAACTACAATATACTGTAAGATTCCATAAGAGGTATGGACATGACACTCCAGTGATTACCGAAATTTTAGGATTTTTTGTAACAAGCCGAATTTCCTCTGTACATCCTCAGGTAAATGGGGCATAAATTTTTTTTCTAAGTGTTGAAGTTAATTTAAAAGAATCATTATGACCAATTTACATGATTAAAGACCCTTACAATTGTTTTTTATAGTGTATTTTTAAGGACATTACATTTTTATATTTACCAGGAAATAAGCCCTTCATAATTTTTGCGCAACGTACTAAGGCTTATTTTATTTTTCTAATAAAGGTTTCTTAAATCAATTATCACATAGCCCCTCCGATGAAGAACTATGGTTTCTAGGGTTCTTAACTTGACCTGAGGATTTAATCATAATTCCCAATTCAATATTTGCATAGAGATCATAACTATGTGTTTGAGGATTAGTTCCCAAGTGAATCATTGATCTAACTTGAGCTAACTATGATTATAAGTTCGTTATGTACCAACCCAAAATACACTAAAATTTGGAAAATTATAAACTCTTATGACACTTAATGAACTAGAACTCTTTATAGCTTTTCAATGAGATGCATAACCTCTTTCATATGTAACTAAGATGTACAACTTAATTTTATATAATACATGCATAATTTCAATAGTTGTTCTCCAACATGTTCGTATATATTTTTTTCAAACGAAAAAGAACTATACTTTATAAAGAAGTATAAAAGGTTATAAACAGTTCCCACAAAAAAAACCAGCCCGAGAACACACCACCATAACAATACCCAATAAACAACCATTGCCAATGTGACAAACAACCCTAGACATGACAAAAATGTCTACTTAGAGTGAACAGCCCGATCACCAAGGAAACCAGAGAGACTATTGACAAACCCAGGATATACCAATCCTCCAAAAACAACTCCCAAGACCAGAAAAAACTACGAAAGAGTGAAAAAAGTAGAGAAAAAAGCATTAAAAGGCCGCCCTGTACAAAGGTAGTCGCACCGACTACACTAAAAAAAAAGGTGGGAAAAACAAAAGTGGGAAAAAAACAGGATTATAAATCCGCCTTGTACAATGATAGACCCACAAAAACTACACATCAAAAAAGAGACGAAACTTAGAGAGGAAAAATATGCTAGAACCTAGAGGTGGGCTGGTCCAGACTGGCAAAGAACTCATAATCGATGCGCGCTTCAGCAGCCACAAGTCCCCAATGTGAGAGAGCATCAACAACTGAATTATGTTATTGATATATGTGAACAATGGAGGTCTGGGCGGAGATACCCATGAGAAGTCTGGGTTGTTCCATCCATGAGTTGAGGAAAAGAGAATTGATGATGGCATCATTGTCATCCAAGTTTAGTATATCAAGTGAATCCCCAGACACCTGCTTCAATAAAATATTTTCCTTTGTAGAGAAAAATAGAACAAGCCATCATGCCAGAAGTTCCCCTTTTGTATTTGTACCTCTGCCTCCACACATCCATAGCATGATCTGTTCTCCATTTTCAAATTCAATCAAGGTCCCCACCCCACAGGGTCCCGATGTAACCAGAGCAACACCATCAAAATGTGCACAGTTTCAAGAATGGAGAAGGTGTGGGGTCCAAGATAAACAATCACGGATGCCAACAAGTTGCCCCACCTGTGAGGAAACAATAACCTCTGATGAGAGAGAACGAATATGGCACGCCACCCTGCTTGGCTAGGTATAAATGTTGTCGAAGATCAGTCGATTACGTGATTTCCATATCTCCCACGCCACCAGACAGGCCATACAACCCAAACAATTATTAACAGAAAACAAAGTTTTGAACCAACCATGTAAAGAGAACGCCATCCCTTGCTGTAAATGAATGAAAGGATCACCGATGAATGACCATAATTTAACAGTAAATGGGAAAACAACAAAGAGGTGATAAAAGGATTCAACATCTTGGTGGCACAGAGAACATATATTTGGTCCGAGAAAATCCTTCTTTTGAAGGTTTTCCCAAATTAGGATCTTCCCCTCCAACAATAGCCACGAAAATATTTTCACTTTTAAAGGAATACGCCATTGCAAACAAACTTTGTGCCACCACTTCCAATCCACCAAGTTAAAAGGGCAAATCACCTCGTAAGTCGATTGATCCAAAATCGATCCATCATTTGAATTCCATGACCAGAGTAATCTATAAACAATTGTTCGTATATATACAATTGAAATCACCACTATAAGGGGTTTAACCCATTTCTTTTATTCAATTATTTATAAAGCATATACATCATCCTTCTGTAACTATATTGGTATGAAATTTCTTTTACCACATCCTAAGTAAAAGTACTAAGAATGTAATTTGTAATAAGCTTTATAATATAAAGCCTTTAAAGATAATCTTCCATATATATAACTCATATATATATAACAATACCCATCATAATATTTAACTTCTTATTAATCATTAATTTAATGATATGAATTCATTATAATAATTTCCCTCCTTATAGAACAATATAATCATTAACTTGATCTTAATAAAGAGAATTAATTATAATCCTTTATCATAACTTTCAAACTTAACTTCCTACTTATACATAAACATAAAATTTCCTTTATTAAGACATTTTTACAATTTTTCAACTTTAATCTATATTTCTTTTCCTCGAATCATGTATAATTATGTATACCCTTATATTTAGATATCTCATTCGATATCCCTCATAATTATCGATTACGATAACATATTCCAAACTATAAAATATATCATAAGTAATTTGCTAACATTTTTAATTCCTAATACCATTATGTATATACATATTATTCATTAATTTAACCCATGCCATGAATGTAATAACGACTTGGTTTCAACCATAAATAAAAATATAAGTAACATTATAAAATGGTAAAGGTCATTATTCATAAAGAATGAAGTTGATTGTTTTTAAAATTGAAGGTACAAAATAATAGGATAAGAGCAATCATCGGTAGGTTGAAATCTTAGCAACAGACTGTAGTCGATAGTCTTAACAACAGGTGGGAAATAAAAGAATAAATTATGGATATCCTAAAACGGACCCATACATCTCGTCAAGAAGTTATCTTCAATAAAAACGATCCACCATAAGCATACAATAAAAGATTTGTACATTGCATCAGAACTATCTTTTAAAATAAAAACTAAGGTCGTAAACCGCTTTAAAAAGCACCGAACCAGAGCATAGTTTATTTCATAACTTCGATCTCAGATTTCAAATTATACTATAATTTATTTTAATAAATCCTGCCTAACTTCCATATTATATTCTTGATGCAAACCAAACTAACGCTACTCCAAAATACATGTATTTGCTTCTTTTAAATCAGATTTATAGTCATGTTTATCGGGTAAGAGTTTGGCCTTTAATCCTTGCTTATACTTTTCCGTGTAATTTACACAAAACTCGAATTCGAATTAACATAAAATATTGAATATTTTAACCAGATACCATTGATCATAATGAAAACATCTAATTCAAGAACATTGTGCTCGGTTATTGAAGTCATTAAACAAACATATACTATAACACTTACGTGAGAATTGAGGAGGAAAAATACTTATCTTAGCAATTTAGAATGGGGCAACTGAAATATTGACTGCAATGTTTCACCATTCCAACTCGTCTCTATCCGGTGTAGCTTCTCCCGCCGGGGACCACCCCAAAGTAGGGAACCAATCCACTAGGGAGCAAGAGTGTTACTTTGTTTTCCAAAACCTCTCTCAAATTAATATTCTTCATCTTTCCATGGATTCTTTGCCTCCGAAGATCCCCATTTAGGAACACATCAGTGCCCTCTTTATAGCCAAACTTACTTTCTGGACTACCAAGATAATTTTTTGTTTGATCTTATCTTAACTTACTAGCTTTAGTTAATTTTAACGACTTAATCTTTATTAGTTAACTTAGCTAATTGTCTTGAGATAGATAATTTAACTTAACTAATTAACTCAAGATCTCTATTCAACTTTCTTAATCAATTATCTTGGGATAATTAATCTCAACTTTACTTATTAACTTCTAGTATTTTCTCATATAGTTATTCATGCATTAGCTCTCAGTTTTCCATCCATATTCATGCATTAACTATCATTTATATCTTTTCTACTTTGGCGGATAAGTTTTTAATACTTTAAAACATTTATTTTTAGTAAAAGAGAGTTAGTCCCTCTTTTACAATAATAATCTAACTCACTTTATTTAACTTAATGACAATAATATTTAAATAGTTATTTATAAATACCAATACCTTTTCTTTGTATAATAAATCATTTTGTCTTTATTTCTAATTGATAATTATGAAAATATTAACCTTTTTCCACTCAGGACATTTAACAAAATCCTTTGTCGAGGCCAGGATATCAATGTTGTTTAGGTTAACCCCTTACTTTTACTTAATGGTACTCGAAATTGGTTATCCTTATGCTAATAGTTAGGTCATAGGAACTTATTACTTCCTTGTGGCTACTAGTAGTTTCTTCGGCGTACTTATCTAGGAATAATTATTAACACATTTATAAACTTAAGTGTTTTCTTACTGAACATCACAATTTACTTCAAGTGTTTACCGCACTAGGATGACCAATGTCATCAAAAATCATGACTACCAAGCCATTCACGCTCACACCCTAGTCGATTCGTTGCCCCTTTCATTTCATTGCGCAAGTCTTCCAGTCTCCTGAGTCTAAAAATTCACTTATAAATTAGGAAAACATAATCATACTTACAAATTTTTATGTGCAGATCTTATGCCCTGATCTCCTTGACATCAGTGGGTACACAATTGCACTTTTTGTTGCAAAAACCCTAGGGAAAAAAGAGAGATATTACATCCTCCCCCCTTAATAATAACACCATCCTCGGTGTTCGTACCCTTTAAAAGTTTAACTTCAACTTTTAGTTGTCTTTGTAAGCATAAATTTTCAGCTATCTTGCTTGCTTTGACATCTTTTTAGATATCTTTGATGTTTCTTTCTTTCCATACTTGTACTTTTCACAATCAACACAAGTTGTTTCCGACATTTTATCATAAAATACATGCATGCATATGATTTTTCCAAAATCAATTTAGAACATAAGTAATAATTTTCCTTTACAACATCATGTTGTTGTCATTTCATGGCAACTCTTTTAGAGTTGATGTACTTACAAAAATTTACTTTGTAATTCCATGTACCTGCACATCTATCAATTATACAAGATATATATATATATATATATATATATATATATATATATATATATATATATATATATATATCATGATCTAAGATAATATTTTCAAAATTCTTGTCATGGCACTTCTTTCCAAGTACCTTTAGTCATTCTCTACTTGCTTTTCCTCAAAAAGAAATCATATCAATTCTCATAACATGAGCTATACATGGACATGACATAACTTATACATAATCTAAGCATAAATATGCATAACTTTAAGTATAACAAGTGCATAACATAAGTATATAAGCATACCTTGTGCATAACATACGTATAGCAGAAACAGCTCTCGGGACACCCTCTCAACATTGAATAAGTCTTATTATTCTAGGTGCTCTAGAGGTACCTAATAATTTATTTTAAAAATAGTAAATGGATTACTACTGCTCCAGAGCTTCTAGCTCAACACCAATTAATCCCAATGAATCTAAGTGCTTCCAGAACTTTACTTCTCAACACTCACTCAATCAATTGTCCCTATGCTCTTCCGAAGCTTATGCTTAACACTAATTTAGAAATAGTCCAAGTGCTCTTCCATAGCTTATGCTCAACACTAATTTAGAAATAGTCTAGGTGTCCCCAAAGCCACACCTAAATATGATGATCAAAGTCCATATGATCCAGATCTTATGCTCAACACAAAATAAAATATAGTCCATGTGCTCCAGAGCTTATGCTCAATAGAAAATAAAAAAAAATTGTCCATGTGCTCCAGAGCTTATGCTCAACAAAATATAAAAATAGTCCAGGTGCTCCAGAGCTTAGGCTGAACACTAATTTAGAAATAGTTTAGGTGTCCCGAAAGCAACACCTAGAGACAATGATCATAGTCCATGTGCTCCAGAGCTTATGCTCAACACAAAATAAAAATACTCCATGTGCTCCAAAACTTATTCTCAACACAAAATAAAATAGTCTATGTGCTCGAGAGATTATGCTCAACAAAAAATAAAATAGTTGATGTGCTCCATAGCTTATGCTAAAAAAAAATAGTCCTCTTTGTTGTACTCATTTATTCAATTGACTCTTTCATTTATTGGTTAACTCTCCAATAAATATTTTTTTTGTTTAGTGTACAGAAATTTCCTTAAAATTTCAAAGAGTTTTATAATCTAGGGCGTCCCCCATGAGTTGATCGAATTTTTTATAACTCTCTTTTTATTTTAAGTTCATTTTTCTTTATTGCAAGTTCGATAAATTCAATATCTTGCTCAATTCAAGGTCTTATTGAGGCTTCCTTAACTCATTACCTGCAATAACCTCAAAGCACTGTCAATCACCATGACATATAATTAAAAATCGAAATAAATAAAAATATAACAATAATCACATTGTTAGTTATGTTTTGATGTTCTAGAGATTATTAGCTCAACATCGATCCGAACAAATAATAAATCTAGTAATCCAGATGCTCCAGATTCCTCCGTCTGAACATCAAACAATAACAAAGGTAAATAATCATGATGCTCCAAAGTCCTTCTGTCTCAAAATCAAACCATAACAAAGGTAAATAATCATTATGCTTCTTGAGAGTCCTTCCGACTAAACATCAATCATCGTATTAAGTGCTTCAAGACTTGAGTAACACTTTATGCACATTAAATATGCTAATCATCATCTTAAATCAAACATGATACTTCTAGTATCTTGCAAAAACATGTACCAATCATTTCAACAATTCTTGATTTCCTAAAATCCATTGCTATACGTATGCCATCAATTCAACTTAACATTGCTCAGAATATGATTTCAAATTTATCATCTTGTTTCTTATTCAGGTTCTTATAAATATACTAAATTAGTCATGCAAATGACTATCAATAGTCTAATTGTAAACTAGCATCATGCTATTTGTTCAAAACAATCATTGAATCATAATTCATTTTAGAAAATACTTCATGTATTACCTTTCGTTTACAAGGCTTGGTGAAGTCTCTTGCACCCATATGCACCTACATGCTTCACTTGAAATCTCTTTCAAAAAGTTATTTACATCGTAATCTCTTGTTAAATCAAAACATAAAGTATGCCAAGTTCCTATCTTGAAAAAATCTTGTTGCAACCAAATAATTACTACTTTTTCGGAAAACCTAGGCACTAATAGGTTTGCATGTAAACTTGATTAAATTTATAGTGTCAATATTTTAAACATAATTTATACCTTGTTTAATTATAAATGGCATACTACACTTTTAGTACTACCACTATCTTTATGTCCTTTCTACAGACATATTAACACAATTTTTTCAATAACAACCTTCACAGAATTTCATCGTATGTGTAAACTTTCTAACATAAACTCACAAGTTAAACTTCTTTTTGCAGTTCATTCTTCGACATTTATGCATGTAAACATACCATGAACATATATTTGCATATCACTATCACATTCTACTATTATGCATTTAGTTTCATTTGCATGCTTTAGTGATCACAACATACCATGCCGATGTCTATAGCATAAGGTAATCACATATGGAAAACATATCAATCATTTCAAAACATTACGACCCATTAAAAATTCTATATTCATGACAACCTACAAACTTTCATGAATTCAACTACTCATGTCGAGTTCCTGAGACGCTTCTCATGCGACTATCAGTCATAACATTAGTTTATGCTTTTCTATAGTTTTCTCAGTAATATTTTAACATATCAATTTTATTTATACTTTCAGCACTACACATTCAAATTGTTTAAACACTTATTTTCCTACGGAAGTAAGCTACACCATATTGATATCGTAAATGCACCTTTTTCTTCTTCATAGTGTCATGGTACTTATAACATATGGTTCCTTAATGTTTTGTCTGTAAATGTCTATACATATCATACCTATTACTTGTATTACTTGTATGCATGCATACCTCATGACTTCCTTCTCATACAGGAGGTAAACATATCAATCTTTGTCTTTAGTATTTCTAAGTTATTCTACTAAATGCTTAGATCTTATCATTTACTTGGAACTTACTTCAGTCATAGAACGTGCGGTTTTTACTAAAAACATTTTACTTCCTATGTAATCATTTTTACTTGCTATATTATGCATGTCAATAAGATAATCAAATATTGATAAGGTAAATTACGTCTGAAAGAATATTGCATTTAAATACTGTACAGAGTACACACCATACTTGCACGTTTGTGAATCCATAGACCGTAGTGTTGTAACTCGACTATGATACCACTTGTAATGTCCCTCAAAATTACACCCTAAATTTTCTTTTTCCTTAAGGGTATCCATAATGTTTTAAAACACATGGTTATATAAATTATCTTCAGCACTGATAACTTAAGTGATGTTTCTCCTTGTAGCTGAGTAAATTAAATTCAACACTAGTAAGCTATTTGAAATTCTACTTGTTTACGTTCACATATTTTCACTTACACCCAAGAGTTCTATTTTCTCCTTTATTGAATAGTATTATGATAACATCATAATTGTAGATTCTAACATCCTTGATATCTAATCAATTTCTTCTATACCAACTATGGAATAAGTCCTTCATAATTTTTGCACAGCATACTAAGGCTTACTTTATTCTCCTAAAAAGGGTTTCTTAAATGAATTATCACATGGCCCCTCCGACGAAGAACTATGGTTACTAGGGTTCATAACTTGACTTGAGTATTTAATCATGATTCCCAATTCTGCCTTTGCATAGAGATCATAACTAAGTGTTTGAATATTAGTTCCCAAGTGAATCGTTGATCCAACTTGAGCTAACTGTGATTATAAGTTTATTATGCAACAACCCAAAATAAACTAAAATTTTGAAAATTAAAAACTCTTATAACACTTAATGAACTAGAACTCTTTATATATTTTCAATGAGATGTATAACCTCTTTCATATGTAATTAAGATGTGCAACTTAATTTTATATAAGACATGCATAATTTCAATACTTGTTCTCCAACATGTTCGTATACATACAATTGAAATGCCCACTCTAAAGGATTTAACCCATTTCTTTTATTCAAGTGTTTATAAAGCATATACATCATTCTTTTGTAACTACATGAATACCGAAGTTCTTTTACCACAACCTAACTAACAATACTAAATATGTAATTTATAATGAGTTTTATAATATAAGACCTTTAAAAGTAATCTTACACACACACATTTAATTTAATGATATAAATTCATTATAATACTTTACCCTCCTTATAGAACAATATAGTCATTAACTTGTTCTTAATAAAGAGAATTAATTATAATTCTTCATAAATTTCAAACTTAACTTCCTACTTATACATCAACAAAAAAAACTTCCTTTTTTAAGACATTTTCACTATGTTTCAATGTTAATCTATATTTCTTTTCCTCTAAAATCATATATAATTATGTATACCCTTATATTTAGATTTCTCATTCGATATCCCTCGGAATTATCGATTCCGAAAACATATTCCTAACTATAAAATATATTATATGCAATTTCTTTACTAAAAAATTTAATTCTTAATTACATTATGTATATACATATTACTCATTAATTTAATCCATGCCATGAATGTAATAACCGCTTGTTTTAAAGTAAAAATAAAAATATAACTAACATTATAAAATGGAAAAGGTCATTATTCAAACTAACCGCACATCATGTGAATCGAATAAAGGCATTGTCTCGAACTCAAGGGAGAAACCCCTTTAGCGCAACATTCATATAAAAAAAATTATACCATCTATATGAAGGATTAATCTACCAAAGTCATTAGTAAACTCCTAACTTCCCTTAATAATTATGAGTCATTCAAAAATGCTACTGAATAGTAACTACAAAAAAAAGTGGTGGCCAGCTCGACACTTATCTACGGTTCGATGAACTTCGTGAAGTTTGCATAACCAAGACGGATAGACATATATTTTTTTAGTAAAGAAAACCCATTGATATAGGGAGGAATGATTCAGAACTAAGATCTTAAGATCGTGAAAAAAACCAACCTCCTCAGAGGGTTGGCAACATTAGCTATGCATTGAAAACCACTCCGTCAGTTACATATTTACAGTTAAAAGGCCGGGTTAATATTTCTTGGCGGTTTTCTATAATATCAGGATTAATTGCGCATTTGGAAGAGCCGTTAAGTTTGGAAACATTGTCATGCAAGATAATTGGTACATGAAACAACACGCAGAGGTACAGGAAAAAACACACAGACCACATCAAGTCGTTAACACTTAGAGGTACAGGAAACAACACCCGGGCCAACAAGAATGATGAACCGATCACATAACTGCATTAGTGCGAGCGAAACTCTCACTGATCAGAGCTGACAAGTATAGAAACATTGCGAGGAAGGGATCGACGACTGCTACAATTTAAAGAATGAAAGCGATTGTTTTTAAAAGTCAAGGTACATAAATAATAGAATAAGAGCAATGATCGGTAGGTTGAAATCTTAGTAGACAGAATATAGTTGATACTCTTAACGGCAGGTGGGAAATAAAACCATAAATGATGGATATCCTAAGCCGAACCCATACATCTAGTCAAGAAGTTATCTTAACCACATACCATTGATCATAATGAAACCATATAATTCAAGAGCAATGTGCTCGGTTATTGAAATCATTAAACAAACATATACTATAATACTTAAATCTTGACTGCAACGTTCCATCCATCCAACTGGTCTCTGTTCAAGGTAGGTTTTCCCACCGAGATACCACCACCAAATTGTGAATGAATCTACTAGGGCCCAAGAGACCAAATTGTGAATGAATCCACTAGGGCCCAAGAGACTCTGTTTTCCATAACCTCTCTCAAATTAATCTTCTTCATCTTTCCATCGATTTTTCGCCTCCAAAGATCCCCCTTTACGAACACGTCAGTGCTCTCTCTTTATAGCCAAACTTACTTTTTGGACTACCAAGATAAGTTCTTGTTTGATCTTATCTTAACTTAACTTATTAAATTTAGTTAATTTCAACTGATCGACTTACTTAGCTAATCTTTACTAGTTAACTTAGCTAATTGTCTTGAGATAGCTAATTTAAATTAACTAATTAACTCAAGATCTTTATTCAACTTTCTTAATCAATTATATTGAGATAGTTAATCTCAACTTAAGTTATTAACTTCTACCATTTTCTCATATAGTTATTCATGCATTAACTACTAGTTATATCTTTTCTACTTTGGTAAATAAGTTTTTAATACTTTAGAGCATTCATTTTTAATAAAACACAGTGAGTCCTTCTTTTACAATAATGGTCTAACTCACTTGATTTAACTTAATGAGAATAATATTTAAATATTTATTTATAAATACCAATATGTTTTCTTGGTATAATAAATCATTTTATCTTTATTCTTAATTTATAATTAGAAAAACATTAACATTTTTTCACTCAGGATCTTTAACAAAATCCTTTGTTAAGACGAGGATATCAATGTTGTTTAGGTTAACTCCTTACTTTTACTTAATGGTATTCAAATTTGGTTAGCCCTATGCTAATAGTTAGGTCATAGGAACTTATTATTGCCTTGCGGCTACTAGTAGTCTCTTCTGCATCCTTATCTAGGACTAATTATTTTCACATTTATAAACATAAGTGTGTGCTTAGTTAACAACACAGTTCAGTTTAAGTGCTTACGGCACTAGGATGACCACTATCCCTAAAAATAATGGCTACAAAGCCATTCACCCTCTCCCCCTACTGGATTCCATGCCCCTTTTGTTTCATTGCGCCATGTCTTTTAGTCTCCTAAGTCTACAAATTCACTTATAACTTAGGAAAAAACAATCATACTTACAAATTTTTACCTGCATAGCTTATTCCCTGATCTCCTTGACATTGGTGGGTACAAAATTGCACTTTATGTTGCCAAAACCATAGGGGAAAAAGAGGGATATTACACACACACACACACACATACATAATGCCACATTGGGAATGTTTTCATCATCATATTCTTTTGTTGTACTCTTTTATCACTTGGATACCTTGTGACTATAGTCATGTTATTAGTTTGTTGTAGTTAAATGCTTCACAAAAAATCCAAGGTCACCCCCGCGACTTCAAGATAACTACTTCTGTAGTTACCTAACCTCTCCATATCCCTTAACTAAATCTACTATACTGCTTAGCATGCTAACTACCATCTTACTCTTGACTTGGATTCATAGCATACTATTAAAATGGTTAATATTTTTACTTATATGTATAACCTCTTATAACCTTGGCATAATCTCTCATTATCGCTAGCACAAAATTATGATAGTCTTATCTCATAGTTTGATTTTTTGTTCACATATACCATGAGACTGATTCCCAAGTTGTTAAATGTTTCACCCTGTGGGCTCTTTCCCATGCTATAACATTGGAATAAGAAAAGAGGAAATGTTTAAATAGATGGAATAATAGCCATGGTGGCCAAGTTATCCTTATCATCACATTGCATTTAAGCTAGCATTAATTGACATATCATGTGGATCTCATTGTATCGATTGACATTAAATCTATGTGATTTTCATCCCCACGATGGAGATTTGGTGGTTGACATGGAAATCAGGTGAGATTCTCCCATTTATTGCACTAGTGACAAGTTTCATGGTGACTATGCCTTTTTCGTTTCACACAAACATTTACCCATCTAATTGCAATAAAATCCTTTTGGCACTTGGACACATTCTTATTGAAAATTAACTTGACTTGGGCTTGGCCCCTTCGGGATTTCCCTAACTAGAATCTATCATGAAGTAGACAATTTTTCTAGTTCACCGCTGGGTCTCGCCTCTGGTTATGGTTTGTGTCTATTTGTTATGGGATCCCAACTCCTATATAAGCTTTGCCACTAGTTGCAATGTTTTTTGGAACTTGTAAGTGTAAAATTAGTCACAGCAGATCTAATGAACAAGTAAATCAATCACAATAGATGAAACTCAAAAAATATGGTGTAAACTGTCCAAAAAGCATGCATCAGTGCTCTATAATCCTAATAAGGGTGAAAATACAATACAATACTCTCACAATGAGTGATCAATTTGAATTTCCTAAGGAGGACATTCGAATTAACTGAATGGCATAGCTTAGCTCCAACTAGGAGTCCTCATCATCAATCAGTGGTGGTCATCAATGCACAAGTCACTGTCAAACAGGCGCCAAACTGAGTCTAACTGAGTCTAATGAGTGTAAATGATGGTAAGTGGAACTAATCTAGGGATGGAGGCTCAGCGGAGGGTGCATGAGGGGTTAACTGCACTCAGAACTGTCAGTCATGTCTCATCGAAGGTCAATCAGAGTGATAACATCAGTTATGGGTCAATCGGAGGTAAATTGGAGTGATAACTGAAGTGTAACTGGACTGGTAGGTGAGAAAGACGCCCTTCTGCAGTGGTAGGTGAGAAGTGGGCGCATGACAGGCTAGGAGGGCTTAATCTGAGTGGTAAGTAGCTCCTGAGTGCTGGGAGACTGAGGACTAGTTGCTGGAGGTGCCACACTGATGACTGGGCAGCATGCGGATGCATGCATGCATGCAAAATGCATGCAAAGTACATAAGTGAATGAGGAGATATCCTAAAACCCCCCCTCAAGCTATACAATGATGTAAAAAATAAAATGTAGGGCCCTGGTTACTGAGACCAAAGGTCACCCCAATACAATAATCCAAAAAATGTTGAAATAAGCTAAGTGAGGAAAGAGGAAAAACCCAGTGGGAAGAAAGGCCCCCCTCAAGCTAAACATAAAAATGGATATAATATGTCTCCACCATGATGGAACTCACCCCCAACAGTGAATGGAGGTAAGAGAACTTCTTCTCAGTGAAGCTCTTGGTGAAGATGCCTGCAATTTGCTTATCGGTAGGGCAATATTGCAGAATGATGGTGCAATCATGCACCAACTCTCGAATGTAGTGCATATGAATCTCAATATGTTTGGTCCTCTACCGCTGAAATGGATCAATGGAGATATTAATAGCACTTTGATTGTCACAAAATAGGACAGTCGAAGTAGTGCTACCAAAATCAAACTCAGAAAGAATACCCTGCAACCAAACTGCCTGAATGCAGGCATTGGCTGCCCCTCGATACTCTGCCTCTGCTGAAGAAAGTGCAATGGCTGCCTACTTTTTGCTTGACCAGAAAATAGGCCCATGTCCAATATTGAAAACATATCTAGAAGTGGACTTCCGATCTATGTTATCACCTGCCCAATCTGAATTAGTAAAACCAATGAAATCTAGCTCAGAATCTGCAACATAATGTATGCCAAAATGTTTCGTACCTTGCACATACTGCAAGATCCGCTTGGTTGCCCACCAATGAAGCTCATGGGGATACTGCATATACCTTGATATAGCACTCACGGCATAAGATATATCAGGCCTTGAGTGTTTCAAGTAGAGTAGTGAACCAATCAACTATTGATACATAGTGCAATCTGCAAGTGGTGTCATATTTCCCTCTTCAAGACTGATTCCTGAGAGGAATGGAAATGGAGCAGCCTTATATTCTGCCATATTAAACTTTAATAGCAGGTCTTTAGCATATTTTTGCTGAGATAATGTCATCCCATCAAATTTTTGAGCTATCTCCAAGCCCAAAAATTGCTTAAGCAAGCCCGCTCATATCAAAAGCTAGATTTAAAGCGGTTTTCAACTTGTTAATTATAAGGAGAGTGCTACCAGTAATGAGAAGATCATCAAAATATAAAAACACAATCAAAAAATTACCTTTAACTTGCTGTAGGTAGACATTAGAATCAGATTTGCATCTTTTGAAATTCTAAGAAAGAAGGAAGGAGTCCATCTTTGTGTACCAAGCTCTTGGGGCCTGTTTCAATCCATACAAAGATTTCTTCAATTTGCAAAGTAATGATGGATCTGATATGTATCCTTCTATTTGTTTCATATATACCTCCTCATCAAGATCTCCATGTAGAAAATCACTCTTCACATCAATGTGGTGCACTTCCTGGTGCTTGGATGCGGCAATGGCCAAAGCTAGGCGGATGGAATCCATCCTTGCAACCGATGCAAAAGTCTCAGTGTAGTCCACACCTTGGAATTGGGAGAAACCTTTTTCCACCAACCTAGCTTTGTATTTGATGATAGAGTCATCAGAAGCAACCTTTGTGCGGTAGATCCACTTGCATTGAACTAATTTTCTTCCAGGTGGAAGAGAAACTAGCTCCCATGTATTGTTCTTTTGAAGAGAATTGTACTCTTCATCCATGGCGGTTTTCCATCGTGGATCTCGGTGGGCATGATAGTATGATTTGGGATTTGAACCAATCATCAAATAACATTTCTCATATAATAATGGATCATAAAAAGAAATATCCATAACTTCTCTTTGATAGTCTGCTCTTGTTCTCCTTGGATCAGCAGGATTTCCAATGTTTGGAGCCGCAGATTGTAGAGTGTTTTGGGCCCACTTTGGTAACTGAGGAGGATCATTATGGTCTCATTCTGAACTTGATATTTCATGGCCATCAAATTCTAATATAATATCAAAGATATCAGATCCAATGCTTTCTTTATAATCACTCAAATCTTCTTCGTGTGGAGGGTGCAGATTGGCAGTGTTTTCCTCAACTAGTTTCAGATCTGGCAGCGGTTCTTCAAACTCCACACTTCGCTCTGTGAATACATTTTTGGATCTAATATTCATGAGTTTATATGTTTTTGATTCTTCCCCATATCCTATCAGGATACATTCAATACTTTGTGGATCCAAAGACTTTCTCTTATCAAAAGGAATTCTAGCCCATGCAGTGGAGCCAAAAACCCTCAAATTTGACACATCCAGTTTGCGACCAAAGAATGCTTCGAAAGGAGTTTTACCTTTCACGAATGAATGTGGAACTCAGTTCTGAATATATGCAGCAACATTAATGGCTTCAGCCCAAATATTTGCAGCCAAACCTTTTGACTCAAGCATGCAGGTAGCCATCTCTTTCAGTGACCAATTCTTCCTTTTCGCTACACCGTTCTGCTAGGGTGTGTAGGGAACTGTATGTTGGATTTGAATTCTACTTTCAGCACAAAGTTGCAGCAAATAAATCTTGATATATTCTCCGCCATTATCAGATCTAGGAGCTTTGATCTTTCTCTTAGTGGCGGTCTCAACAGAAGACTTAAAATCCTTGAATTTTTCAAGCACTTCTGACTTGTTTTTGAGAAAAAATACCCAAGTAAAGCGAGAAAAGTCATCGATGAATGTCAAAACATATCTTGAACCATTCATCGACATATTTGGCAGCGGGCCACTGATATCAGAATGTATGAGGCCCAAAATGGTGGAAGGTCTGCTAGCTTTGTCGCGATCGAACATGTGCTCGGGGTGCTTCCCAACAATGAAACTAGGGCAAATTCCCTTCGAGGAACAGAGTTGTGGAAGACCATCTACCATGGATTTCTATTGTATCAGTAGAAAATACTTGTAATTAAAGTGTCCAAACCTTTCATGCCAAATCCTACTAACCTCGTTTCCATGAGTGAGGAGAACAGTGGGCTTTTCAAGCATCACAAAGTGAGAAAACTCATAGTATTTTGCAGTGTGGTTTGCCTTTTCGACTGCAATAAGTCTTCCACTTTTGATATCAGAAATTTCAACATTGTTAGGGCTGAATGTAACTTGCTTCGGTTCACTAGTGTGTGTCATTTGATACACAGAAAGTAGATTTGAAGCCAAGGAAGGCACATAGAGAATATTCTGGAAGCTTCCATGCTCTACAAATACAAATACCGAGTAATACTGAGTAATCTTTCCCAATCTTTGCGAGAATGGAGAGGATCAATTGCTTATCCTCTTTCACAACACCACTGTTCTTCAACTGCAATGACAAGTGCTTGAATCTTTTGAAAAACTCATTGATGGTCTCGAAATTCTCAGGACTAAGGGCAATCAATTCATTTTCCAATTGAAAGGCCCTAAGCTCGTCCTGCTTGCCAAAAAGATTGTCAAGTTGTTCCCATATTGCTTTTGGAGTCTTCAATCCGCTGAGATGGAAGTGAATATCCTTGGAAATGGAGAGGCAAAGGACACCATAAGCTTCATCAAGCTTATTGTAGTGTTTGGTTCTTTTCGACAATGTGCTTGGTTCCAATTCAAGGCCAATAGTGACTCTATAGAACCCTTTTGAGCGTAATATAATCTCCATATCATATTTCCATTCAAAATAATTGAAGGGAGTAAGAACTAGCTTGGAAGAAGAGTATTCCATCTCAAATAGTGAGTGCACTTGATGTAGAAGAACTTGTCAAACACAAGAGAGAAAATGCAATTGGTGAAGATGATTAACTTGCAAATCACAATCAAAACAAGAACAGTAAGGTCGAACAATCCACCCTTTTAGAGTTGCATCACACCTGGGATTGGAGATCAAACAAGTTGAATGGGTCCAATGTATCAAATCCAGGAATTATGTGGAAAACTCAAGCTTCTGGAGTGGATTGGAGTGTATTTTTCTGCTTTGCATGCACATGAGCGAATGCACATGAGATTTTTCATGCCAAAACTTTAGTAATTTTGAGCAAATTCACTCAAATCTTATTCTAGAACACCTGTAGAAAAGAGATCTTGTCCCTGCAATGGCTCTGATACCATGTGAAATTAGTCACAGCAGATCTAATGAACAAGTAAATCAATCATAGTAGATGAAACTCAGAAAATATGGTGTAAACTATGCAAAAAGCATGCATCAGTGCTCTATAATCACAATAAGGGTGAAAATACAATACAATACTCTCACAATGAGTGATCAATTCCAATTGCCTAAGGAGGTCATTTGAATTAACTGAATGGCATAGCTTGGCTCCAACTAGGAGTCCTCATCATCAATCAGTGGTGGTCATCAATGCACAAGTCACTATCAAACAGGTGTCAAACTGAGTCTAACTAAGTCTAACTGAGTCTAACTGAGTGTAATGATTGTAACTGATGGTAAGTGGCACTAATCTAGGGATGGAGGCTCATTGGAGGGCGCATGAGGTGTTAATTGCACTCAAAATTGTCATTCATGTCTCATCAGAGGTCAATCGGAGTGATAGCATCAGTTATGGGTCAATCAGAGGTAAATCAGAGTGATAACTGAAGTGTAACTGGACTGGTAGGTGAGAAAGGTGCCCTTCTGCAGTGGTAGGTGAGAAGTGGGCGCATGATAGGCTAGGAGGGATTAATCTTAGTGGTAAGTAGCTACCGAGTGCTGGGAGACTAAGGACTAGGTACTGGAGGCACCACACTGATGACTGGGCAGCATGTGGATGCATGCATGCATGAAAAGTACATAAGTGAATGATGAGATATCCTAACAGTAAGATGGTCTTTCGCCCATGATTAGTTGTAGTGTGGCATTTCTTTGGTTTCCCTATTTGTTTATTGTTTGCTGCACTATTATGGGGTTCTGAACATTTGTCAGACACTAAGAATGGAACCTCTAGTGATGCGAGGATACCATAGGACCAAATGACTTATGCTCTCTTCCACAATTTCTATGCGATAGGCAACCACTTGTTCCATATTTGCATTCTATTATCAATTAGCAACATGTATAATATATGTTATTGTTTCTTAATAGGATTTATTTATGTTGCTGGTTCAACGACTTCTCCTTGCATCTTCCTTAGTCGATACGACCTTTGGATCCCTCTCTTCCATATAAGAAGTTAAATGCATTCTCACTCACTCCTGCAGTATTTTGTTATCGTGGGATCCCTATAGCAGTTAAATGCATTCTCACTCAATCACTCAGTGCAGATGTAACTGCTATAGGGTCATCACGTAAGTGTTCGATCGAGTGAGTATTTGGGGCAGTCGAGAGTGAAGGTACTTCGAGTTTAACTCGATCACTATTTGGTTTACAGTGCTAGGGTTTTATGAGAATGGATTCAACGTCCTTACAGATTGTTTAAAACCATGGTGGGTTTGGGGTTTTAGAACCTGGTTATTTACTTAGTTTTTCTAGCTTTGCAACATCATTTTAACTTATAATGTATTAAACTTTGGGAGGTTTTCTGATTTTTTAATGGAATATAACTATGTTACCAAGCATTTTGATGGTTCGGCTTTTGTGCATACTATTAATGTTGTTATTTTTTTTCTAACATTTATTACTTTGCAAAGAAAGTCCGTCGGGATTTTGATCCCAAGCCTCTGCGGTTTCTTAGTATGACTTGATGGTTGTAACTAATATTTGTGACAGGACGAGGGCCTATATTTACTTGAATAACATATACATTTAGCTTATGCTCATTATAGTTATGGGTTTTCCCACCTATTCTCCCACATTAATGTAAATTTGTTCCTCTAGATACAATTCTTGAACTGACTATTAAACCTAGGGTTTCAACCCTTAGACTTAGAATTATTTTAAAGTATTTATCATTTACTATGGATAAGCAGAGGCCAAGCCCGACTCTTTGATATTTTCCATTGGGTCAGCTCATTCCTACAACATGTTAGAAGGTGTTCTTTTTATGTTTAATTTTATCCTTAAAGTTTGTACTTGGAAGTTTGAGGCATGGTACTTTTTAAACCTAGAGATGTGAATGCTTAATCAATTATTTACGTACTTAATAAATAGAAGCTATGCAAACAAGATTCTTCCCCGATTGCATACATGTCTTAGTGTTAACCAAGGCTTGATGTATGTATATTATGGTCACTAAAAACAGACCGAGGCCTAGGTATGACACAATGTATTTCCTTATATAATCTTTTACTCATTTTAGGTATTTCTTATTAAGGATTATTAGGCCATGCGAAGCGGCTTGCACCACTATATATATTGATTATTATTTGTATATACACTCTAAAAATGGGTGATAAATGACTAGGCTACCAAAAGGTTTGGTCACCATGCACAATAAATGATTAAACCACCAAAAACGTTGGTCACAACTGTGTTTTAAAGTGAAATATGACCAAATTTGAAATTTTTAAGGGATTACAACTAAAATTGACAAAAATAAATGACTAATTTAGTCATAGGATAAAAAATATGACTAATTTAATTATGGGGTAAAAACAATGACTAGAAAATCTAAGTTAATAATTATAGAGGATGTCTTAATTATCAAATATTTCCTTATACGCCACACATAAAGAGTGTCTATATATAATATAATATAGGATTTTATAATTATATATCACATGTTTCTATACATCTCTAGATATGTCAATATTGTAATTGACATAATAGACATAATTAGTTTGTAATGACTAATTAGTTTGCATTAGACTAGAAGGGAATAATGCTCGATGATATTTATCCTACTCCATAATTTAGTTGGTAGTATACTAGTGTTGATGCTCAACATCGACATGATCCCAAAGTGTCAAAACATGACACCATAAGAGAACATATTGAATTTTTTCGCAATATCATTCCATATGTACCGTCACATCCAATTTGATTTGCTTATCATGTCCATTTCTTATTTCACCAATATTTCCTTCGTATTATCCCTTCGACAGATCTGCCAAGTTGCATCATGATGCATCATCAAAGTGTATCGGTTGAGTCAAGTATTGGATATTTTTCGTCTTTCCCTCTCGTTATCATCATGTCATGAAATTGATGCCATTATGTTTGCCTCGTCGTACTGGTCGTGTTCCCATTTGACAATTAAAAGACCATTTCCTTAAGAAAAATGCGATATAAAATAACATTCTAAATACTACTTGCAGTGCAGAATCTTTAAAGTTCATTAATCTAGATGAAATCAAATGTGAATTAATTACTATGGATTGCTTGCCAATCCTATACTAGACTGAAGTTAGTATTAATTATAGCATCAAATTGAAATATGACCTAACTACTAGATGCATCCATGTTGATGAAAAAAAGGCTAAAAAATCTATGATTGATTTTAAAATGCCCAAATGAAGTGTGATTTAATCTAAGCTAGGAGGCATATGCATGTGAAAAAATATAGAGAAAAAAAAGAAAATGACGTCGGGGGTAGGGGCAATGTGAAACCACTACCCTGCTGGGCTAATTACAAGCTAATTAGATCATCCTTTAGAAGTGCTTACTATTGGTCCTTAGTGGCCAATAGTCAATCTTACAAAACAGGAAAAATAAGAGGGGAAAGACAGAGGAAAATGCATCATTTGTAAAGTAGATTGGGTTGGACTATTGGATGGTCCATGATTCCCCCTTTGACTATTGGTATGCTATCCAAAAATATCAAGAAAAAAAAATTCGAACAACAATAGAAAATGGTATAAATTTTGTCTATTGGATGCTCTGGAAGAGGGGATTTACTTCCAGAATTAAAGTAAGACTACAACCACCTGTTAAGGTGGTTAGTATGACATATGTACAAGGAAGTAAGTGTCCATAACATGTTGATTTTGGACTAGAAATGCAACGGACAACAAGCTAAAAATGCTAAAAATTGAAAATAAACACATTTTGAATATTAATGCTACCAGTTGCACATTTTTTCAAAAAATGACATTATTATATCATTTTATCATAATTTAAAATTTTACTTATTTAATCTCTTAGTAACACAATATAAAACTTTCACCGAGTTAAACAAAAATTATTCAATAAATTATTTCACCACTCATTCTTTAGAAAATAAAAGAATTTATGATATTCATCATAAAAACATATATTAAACCATAAAACGTAGACATAATTCATAGCAAAATTCAAGCACTCCTTTAGATTTTCCATCCAAACAATGTCAGCTTAATAAAAAAGACAAAATGTTTCATGTGCAAATATTCAAATCAACACATCGATTCTCACACACCATTAGAAACTACATTTTCTTCACATGAATGATGGGATGAAGATGTAGATGACCAATATTCTTATCTACTATCAACGAGTGCACCATCCGAGTCTTCATGTATGCCCAACAGTTCATATGACATATTCCTTCTAAATCTACACCTTGGTTTAATAGACTCCCATGTTGGAACTATTTCTTGTGCCAACAATATTTTGATAATCTCTATAGTCTTGGAACGAAGAGTGCATTTCAAAATTTCAATACAACAATGATTTACAATTTTACCCTTTCTTTTTCTATTTAAGCAAACATTTTTCTCAATTACCATCTCCGATTTATACACACCATCAAATGGGTGTGTATTTGTTGCATACCAATGTACTTCAATAGATATAACTTCTTCATTTTCTTTATTGACCTTCATAACTTTTGCAATATGGAATGGATAAGCACATGGATCTTCTGTGGCCAAAAATGCAATCTTGCAACTCTCCCTAATATCTTGTACTGAGCCTCTGTAAAGTTCTTCCATCGCCTCACATCATGTAGATGATCTTCTAGACCCAATATAAGTTTCCCTTTCTTCAGATTGAGAAGACTCGACACCTTAAGGTTCAACATTTCTCTCCTCATTTTCATTTGACATACATTGTGTCCAATTAAATGGAGTCTTCAAAAAAATATCCCTAGTTGTAGACTTCGAAATTATGTCATTTTGATCCATGAAAAAAGACTCCCACCAAACTGAATCGACAACATCAAAACAGTCATATGTATCTTTGATAGACTTTTTATTTCTTCCAAGCATTGATAACAATCAACATCTATATTGTGTCGGCGTGCATTTTGAATCTCAACAGCTAATTGCAGAAACAATAACTTTGACACATACATTTGATGAATTGGGATGAATTTCAGAAATGCTAAACCTAATGTAGGCCCCCATGCTACACTTGTTGAGTACTTCTTACCCCATAGTAGTGTTTTCCCATCAATATTTTTTATATGAAATTGATGTTGAAAGCTAATTTCATTATTTTTTTCAATGCACCTTTATTCACCATGAAATCCCAAAATAAATCTTCGCATGTCAATAGTTTCCTCCAATGTTAGTACAATAGGCTTTGGACTATATGTTTTTCTAATACTTTTAGTTAATGATGGCAAGATCCCAACATTCTTCCTCCCCAATGTCACTGCAAAATGGATAAATATTTGATCAATATGGTCATGTGTATTCCCAACAAGAAGGAAACGAACTTTAACCTTATGAAAAATTCCCAATTCAACAAGCACGTTCAGATAACCAAACACAATCTAATTTTTGTTTTCCTAGCTGGTGTTGTCCAATTGCAGATATAGAACTTGAGGAAGATTACCAGACCAATGAGTCATCACATGGTGAGTTATGGTGATGGTTAGTTTTTCATCATTATGAATATCGTGAGCTGTAAAGTAAACCCTTGGAGACATTTGATCATTAAAAACCATACAACCAACAAAGTGAAACTAAAGAAAATTTTCCTCTTTTAAATTATTTGGTACACAAATGAAATGTGGCAAAAGTTTTTATTTTTATTTTTTATCCATGCCATCAATTATCAAACCCATATACTTATGTCGTTCATCATAACGCTTCTTACAATATTTGTATAACTTTTTTCCATTCAATTGATTGTTGATTGTGATGTTCTTGAAGTTCTTTGGCAACATAATCTACAAATAAAATCAAAAGAAAACATTGATGAGCTTTCATAATTGATATTTATTCCAAAACAATAAATTTGTTAGAGACTTATCTCTCTATCTCCCTTCCAGTTTATCCCTTCTTTGTTTAAGAGAAGCACATAGACTGCAAAACCCCATTCTTGACCTCTTAGGAATACAGATGTTGTTGAACTATGTTTTTTATAGTCTTATAAAATATGCATATCTAATGAAATTGTTATTTCATTCGGCATATTGAACAAATGCCTTGTACAAGTTGTAGATTTCCTTCCTTGAGAAATTATCTAGAATGTGTATGGTTTCTCTATCTGGCATAATCTCTCCATGCTTAGAAAATAAGTCATGCATCCATGACATTGCAATGTTTTTTATTGGTCCACTAGCTCATGCATGATATTCTTTAGAATAAAATGTAGGATCCTTTTATAGCCTTGTTTGGATTCTTCATATTCAAAGGTTACCAATTGAGTGGATTATTTTGAATTCCATTCAATACTTCCAATGTGATAATCATAACCTTCCTTTGTAGAAAGAATGAACCCTACCAAATATGAATTTTGCATATTTTTGTTCATTAACATATATGCTTGACTTTTCTGTAAGGCATAATTGTAGTGTATTTGTTTCAAAATATTTTTTTGGAAACACTCACTTGAAATCAAATTAGTAATATAACCGGGACTTGTGAGCAAATCTTTCCTAGACCTTGTATAACTATAATGCTTTGGATTGATATAAAATGGCCTAGTCCTACACTTAATCTTGCTCATTAGTAGAATTTTCCTTTGTGTTTCATGTACCATTAAATCATCCTCATTTGAATGAATGTCCTTGTCACTATGAGGAATATCATCCCTCTCATTGAGATTCTCATCACCAAAATTAGTAGGAGAATGATTATCCCCATCGGTATCAAGTTTATCACTTGAGGTTAAATCAACATCATTAGCAGGTTCATCATTACCAAAATCATCATCTGTCCCTTTAACATATTCACTTGGAGGAAAATCATCATCAATGCCATCAAAATACTTGCTTGGAGTAAAATCACCTTCAACGTTATTGTTTCTTTCATCCTTACCAAAATCATCATCTTTACCTTTAAAATCCTCGCTTGGAGGAAACATCATCAGTTCCATCAAAATCCTCGCTTGGAGGAAAATCATCATCGGTGACATCAAAATCCTCACTTGGAAAATTCATCTTCACCATTATTGGTGCCTTCATCCTCACTAAAATAATCATCTGTCCCATTAAAATCCTCGCTTGGAGGAATATCATCCTCGTTTCCATCAAAATCCTTGCTTGGAGGAAAATCATCATCAATACCATCATAATCCTTGCTTGGAGTAAAATCATTGTCACCATTATTGGTGTCATCACCCTCACCAAAATCATCATTTGTCCCATTAAAATCCTTGCTTGGAGGAAAATAATCATTATAGCCATCAAAATCCTCGCTGGGAGGAAAACCATATTCAACATTATTAGTTCCTTTATCCTAACAAAAATCATCATATGTCCCATTAAAATCCTCGTTTGGAGGAAAATAGTTATCGATCCCATCAAAATCCTTGATTGGAAGAGAAACATTATCAATCCCATTAAAATCTTTGTTTGGAAAAAAAACATCATTGGTGCCATCAAAACCCTTACTTGGGGGATAAATATTATCAATCCCATTAAAATCCTCACTTGGAAGAAAATTATCATCGGTGCCATTAAAATCCTAGCTTGGAGGAAAATCATCTACACCATCATTGATGCCTTCATCCTCACCATAATAATCATCAGTCCCATCAAAATCCTTGCTTGGAGGAAAATCAAGTTTGTTGTCTTGTAAATCCTCGCTTAGAGGAAAATCTTGGCTTGGAGGAAAATCATTTTTTGTGCCTTGAAAATCCTCGATTGGAGGAAAATCCTGGCTTGGACGAAAATCATTGTTAGTGCCTTGAAAATCATCACTTGGAGGAAAATCATCATTGCTACCTTGAAAATCATTACTTTGAGTAAAATCATCATTGGTGCCTTGAAAAACATCACTTGGAGGAAAATTTTCATCATCTTCCTCAGTGTATTTAAAATCCCCACATGGAGGAATTCCTTCATCATCATCATTACTTCCTTTAAAGTCCTCTCTCGGAGGAAAATCATCATTGGTGCCTTTGAAATCGTCACTTAAAGGAAAATTTCCACCATCTTCATCTAAATCTTTAGACATTAAGATTAATTCAGATGATTCCATGACTTATCACTAAAAAGTATAATTATAACTTTGAATAGAAAACGAGAATGAAATTTTCTCACACTCCTCACCAAAAAGTACAATGGTGCAACTATCAACCCCAACAATCTTATAGCTAAAAGAACGAAATTTTCCCTCCCAAGCATTCCCTCCAAAATTTTCCCTCCCAAGCATTCCCTCCAAAATTTCCTTACAAAAGTAAATCACACATTTCTAATGCAATCATAACACTAGTAAAAATAATTTAATCTATCCTATAAAAAATTGTAATAATACTATTAAATGACATTTAAACAATGCTATACAAACTTTGTAATAAAATATTAGTTATTAACATTAATTGTTTAAACCCATAGTCGTAACACTAGTCAAATATCATTTAATGCCATACTCTTTAATTTTAGTAATCATGCATTAGCTAATTACACTTTTTTAATCCCACATTCATAAAATGAATAATGTCAAACTTAATATTAACCATATAATCTATTTATTTATTATTATTCACGTTTAAATTTCGAGCAATTTAATAGTGCTTTGAAGGTTAGTTTTTTTTTCTTTTATAATAAATGTTTATATTTTATATTTCCTTTGGCAATATTTTTTCTGTGCTTTTATCGTTTTTTTTATCCCACATTCATAAAGCCATAAAAAAAAACCTAATTTATGCTATATAAACATAGTTTGGTTTTCAATAGCCATCCTTTGCAAAAAACGATCAAATACATTTGAGCAATCCACAAGGATTTCAAGGCCACCGAAGAGCTTCAAATATTGTGAAGGTTAGGTAAAAAAAAAAAATGTAATAGAAATGTTCTTTTTTTAAATATTGTTAATTTCTAAAGTTTGATGTAAATTTTTTTTAAAATTTTTTTGTTTGGGTTTTGACATGCCCTTTGGAAAAACCTGTGTTTTTTTTTTTTGGCCCAAGGGATCATGCACCAAAAGGACAGCCCTAGGACACGCCCCTTTGGGTTCATGAGGGAGGAGCTAAGCTCCTACCCTCGGGCCCCTTTGGACACACATCGCATAACCCTCGAGCTATACATAGACCATGGGCTATGAATTAGGCACCCAAAGGGTCACCCAATGCATAGCACATGAGCTATGCATAACCCTCGGGCTATGCATTGGGCTTCCCAAAGGGTTCCCATGGGGAAAAGTGGAGGTCCTCTCCAGTTCCTAAAGGAGGAAACTAATCCCTCCCATTTGGGAGTGGTAAGGAGCTTCACTCCTCCCCACCAGCATCATTTCGTTGCCCATATCGCTCGCCCAATGGTGGGCACTGTCTATTCCCAAAGGGAGCCTGTGGGAACCCATTGCGCCGCCTATTCTGTATGAATTGTGGGTTCCCATAGGGGGATGAGGGAGTGGAGCTCCACCCCTGATCCCCCTTTGGCACCTATAGTGCCCACCCAAATGGGAAACACGATTCTCAAGAATTGCATCACCCATTTGGGGGGACGTTTTGGACACCCAAAGGGGGATAGGAGGTGGAGCTACACTCCCCACCAACCCTCTTTGGGAACTATGGTCACCCAAATGGTGCTCGTAGCATATCCCTTAGGTTCCCTTTGAATAAAACTTGGGATATGCATTAGGCACGCCCATAGAGGCACCCAATGCATAGCCCATGGAATATGTATAGCCCGAGGGTTATGCGATGTGTTTCCAAAGGGGCCAAAGGGTAGATATTAGCTCCTCCCTCGTGTTCCCAAAGGGGCACCCAATGCATAACCCAAGGGTTATGCATACGGGGTATGCATAGCCCATGGGCTATGCATATGGGCTCGTATGCATATCCCATGGGCTATGAATTTGGCCCACCCAAAGGGGCAGTCGCCCAATGCATATCCCATAGTATATGCATACGGGCCGATATGCATAGCCCATGGGGTATGCATTGGGAACGCAAAGGGCCCGAGGGGAGGATATTAGCTTGTCCCTCGTGTGCCAAAAGGGATGAGTCTTAGGGCCACCCCTTTGGGCACATGAGGGAGGAGCTAAGATCCTCTTCACGGCCCCTTTTTAAAACTAAAAAAAAAATAATGTTTTTTGTAACTATATGTTAACTTTTTTTTTAAGTCCAAGTAGTTATTTTTTTAAACATATACTTTTTTTTTTTTACTATAGAGAAAATGGTATCAAGAAAGCTATCTGTAACTATCACTAGAACAAGATCGTCGATGAATTCATCGAAACAAACAATTGATCCATCTGAGAATGTTTCGTGTGATGAAGTTGTATCCAGTGATTATTTACAAACCAAGAATGTTAGAGAATGGAAACACTCATCGGGTAAAGAGTAATTGACTATTCTTAGTTTTTGAAAGAGAAATATCAAGGCAATCCAGATAGTATTCACTTATATTGTGCTACATTTGCATATCTTAAAATTGGTTATCACTTATTGGGATTGTTCCGAGATACTATGTTTGGTGTGAGGTAAAGACATTGTTTATGCACTAGTGAAACAAGATAAAACCTATGTCAAAATCCGATATTGTTTGGAGGTTTCAAACTATAGGGTTGATCAAATTTTCACAGAATCTTGTTTAGGACTCGTTGACAATTTTGAGCGCAAGAGTGTAACTTTCTATATTTTTATATCTTTTTGAATTTCTTATACTTTGGATTATATGACAATGTAATATATTTAATACAATAATGTTTTTATTTCGCATATTTTTGCTATGTACTTTCCCATATTTTGAATGGAATTTATTTTACAGAAGAAAATATGATGGATGTCATTAATGCTACTTTTCATAAGGGAGAAGTGCCAAAGAAGGGTGAAATACCAAAGCAGAAATGAGTCCAAAATGTTCATACTGAAGAAGTACAAGCAGAGAAAGAAAAATGTGTCCAACAATCAAATGAAGTACCTAGGAAGGTTACATTCAAAATCATATCTCTCCCAACTGAACATGATCGACTAACTGTTTTTGATGAGGATGTTACTTCTGCTGGTAAGAGTAAGAAACACACTTCCAAAAATCCTATGGATTAGGGTGTCTCCATTGTCGATCAACATGTTTTTCTTTTAGATACAACTGCTTCAAGGAATAAAAGGAAGAGATAATATGTTCAATCCGATTTTGAAAATCATAGTGAAAACTCGGGGGATATTTTGGAAATCATCACTCTAGGTGGTGATCTAGATGATGGTGTTGTCAAGATAATACAAAATGTTGTTCAATATTTATTATAGGGGGGATAAGTTGGTTCACAATGGGAATACATTTCATTTAAATAGGAATCAAATTTATAGACCCACAAAAGGATAGGATAAGTATCAAATTAGGAAACCACATCGCTTCCATGTTCATAAATTGAAAGCATTGATTAGGCACAATCCCTATGCACATGTGGTTGAGTACCTAGTTCTTGTTGACCCAAAAGATGTTCTTATTAGAGATGCATTTGATGAATCAAGATGTTTTGATTAAAACTACTATGTTTTCGGGGGGAATCATTCTGTGAAGGATAGAAGAGAATTGATGCAGGAGTTTCTCAAAAACCATATTTTTCAAACAATGAAATGCATCATTTACCCTGGTTTAACAGATGTGGAAGCAAAACTATTTGTATGGGATAACAACAAAGATAGTTACTATAGGATGTCCATGACCTTCATTCAAAGGGTTATATTTATCCATATTGAATTTGAACAAATATGTGGTGGGGATAGATAAAAATTTGATGCAAATTTCCAGAAACAATGTTGTATCGAAATAGGTATCCCTATTAAAGAGGACAATGTGAAACATAAAGGTTTGAAAGGAAGTGATGCATTCAGATTTGTAGATAACTATTTTTAGTTGGAATTTAGAATGGGGCCCATATGGGATTTGATTGATGACATATTTAGCATGTGGGAGAATATTGGCATACAAAATAAAAAAGATAAATAAATAAAGTAGTTGCATGGAGTAGCAGTCAAGGAGGCCCCAATGTCAAGAATTTTCCTGAAAAATATGACTATAAAACCTTGGACATCATTGCATGTTTTGAAGGATGAAACACTTATATCTACAATACTATAATGCGTAAATACAGGTGAATTATCCATGGAGGAAATGTGCAATGAAATTGAAAAGTAAGTTTGTATGTTGTTTTTATGTTTTAAAGTTTAATTTTTGAGTTTAAGATCTTTTATTAATTAAGCATTGTGTTATTTAGATGTGATTGTAAATGTCATTCATTTTTACATCATGTAGTCATAAGGTAAACATGAAAATACAAGAGGATATGGATATAATGTTGGGTGAGAAGAGTTGGGATGATGTCAAATGCAACAATCCGGATTCAAGCTCAATATAAAACATTAAAAAAAAATTGTTGTATAATAAAAGGTATGATGATTTATGATATATTATATTTTATTTATTTCTAAGTAAATTCATTTCTGTTTTATTACCTATGAATATAATTTTGTTTTCAAAGATTCCAAAGAAGAGTACAATACCAGAATCTTTAAAAATTCATATTCAAAGAGCCAAAATAGAACAACAAAGAAGACAATGTCTTGCAAACACTGAACTTGATGACACACTTGATCATGACGTTTGGAATGGGCTCGACACTATACAATATAAAGTCATTTTGGCTGATTGTGCAAACATTGCAAATCTTGTTCCGGAAAATGAGTACTTCCTAGTTATTGCAGATATCCCTCATAGATACAATATCAAAAAAATTACTTATGATTGTGAGCCTTATACATATCAGTCATTCAATAAAGTGGTTTTGGGATTTATGGACATCGCAACATCACCTCTATGGGGAATTTTTTTTCCATTTAGATATACAAGGAGGAGTAGTGCTAACAACCTTTAAGGATAAATCAAACTTAAGGAAACAATTGTATTGCTAAGATACTGCAGTTTATTATTAAACATTTGAATTTAGAAACAAAATTTATTTGTCTATAAGTTAATTAGATTCTTATCTATTTGTGTTATAGGCATAAGCCTAGTATTCGTATCTCCAGTAATGATCCATTTATCAATAATACTGAAAAAACATACATCTTGCATATTGGACAAAAGATGAGACTTGTGAATTTATTTTAATCAATGAAAAGAGTGAAGGAAAATATAGTCAAATATTGTCTTATAATGTCGTGGTTAAAAATTTGATATATGAAGAAAGAGATTTGAAAGGAGAGATTGCAAACATCTACCAGAAGCCAGAAGCATTGATTAATTATCCCTGACATACTTTTTCAAAAGAAGGAAATTGGATTTTAGATGTGTTCTCGGGATCAAATAATATTTATGATATTACATATGAAACTAGTGCCATAATATATATTCAACAATATATATTTTTTAAATTTATGTTTCATTATGCTATTTAACTTTTTTTTGTATGTGGTGATTAGGTACCACAATAGCATATTTGTTACGAAAATGAAGAAATTGAATATCCATTGATAATGATCCACTACAGTGCAATTATATCAAGAAAAGAATTAATGCTATGAAAGTTCTTCCAAATGAAATGCAGGATGTTGGTTTGAAGAAATGAGAATTTAGTGAGTCACTTGTGGCAAAGATGTCAAAAGAGCCTCAACCTACTTTAAGAGGGATTTTCAGAAAAGATCACTTTGGGCATTTTGCAGAAGTAGAGGACCTAATGAAAGAACACATTGAGGTCCATGAACAGCGGAAACCATTATAAAATGTCAATTTTGATGAATATTTTGGCCTGCATGATATTTTTGATTAGTTTCATATCATTGAGGAAAATGTCAAACTTGAAATTTTTTTGATAAGATATTTTTTTTTATCTTTTGAATTTAAGTTTTTTTTTTAGAATAACTGTTATGTTTTTAAGATGCTATTTAGAAATATATGGTATACGTTTTGTTGAGTATATGTGAATCATCACTTCGTGAAAAATAATGTTAAATGGTATCATTTTTATACATCAAATAGTTGAAAATACATTGTAAAATGGCTTGAAATGTATTTTTTTCTCGTTTTTTTTAGAAATTTGCATAAAATGCATATATTTTTCATTCTAACTAGTTTCTAAATGTTAAAAAAATTAAAAAAAGTGTGTATTTTTTCATTATAATTAGCTACTAAATGTATTTTTTTGTAAAATTTGAAAAGACGCATTTGTAAATAAAAATTATAGTTTCTTTATGTCCAAGAAGTTTCAAAAAGAAAATGGCTCAAAATAAAAAATGGTGCTATAAGTATACACACTTTTTGAAATGGAGGTAAAGCCAGCTATTAAAATTGACCCCCAAAAAAGAGAGAACAATGTCGGGTTCTTGTCAATTTGTATAACATGTTTCAACACCCAAGTTACAAATCACATCGCTTCTGTGATTGAAATTAGCACAACCACTTAATAATTCCATGTAAGTTGTCTGATTCTATCCTTATGGATTAAAGAGAGAGAGGACCACTAGTTCAATACCTTATCTCTTACATGAAAATCCATTCAGATATTGACTTACAAATTAGAGTAACAATATATCCAAATTATTACAATTGCTGGTAGATAACAACCTTACAAAATCATCCTCAAGTTAATGGATATGTGATGATATAACTACACAACATATCATTTTTTTATGCATGATTTTTGCTTTTCAGTACATGACATATTTGTCTTGAAATACCCAAGCATGTTGTGGGGATCTTGGAGTGGTGACATCAACCTTTCCCAATCTAGTGGTAAAAGATTTAGATACATCCCTTTGGTATCCACTGCCGAATAGGAGATCTTTCATCTCAAACTAGAATGCATAATATTCTAGTGGGAAAGAGTGAATTTGAATCTTTCTTATACTAATATTATTTATTTATTTTCCTTAATGTTTTTATTTGTTAAAAATTATATTTCTTTTGATTTGAACCAAGTTATATATACTTTTCTCTTCAAGTTTCAAACATATAATCTCCAATTAAAAAGTACATATTATTAAATTCTATATTCATCCAATGAAACAACACATCTTCTCGACTATTAGGTTCACACAAATGAAAACACCCTACTAAAAATTGTAGCATAATAATGTGTATTACCCTTTCTGTATTACAAAAGATGTATAATGTGTTTGTGCTTATTTAAGATACTATTGGATGTTTTTACCTCTTTCTAGAATCCTAGATCAATTATGGTTACTTGTTTGGATGTCGAGACTTTATGGAAATACTGATTTCATTATAAGTGCTAATTATTTACTTTCTTGATGATGATGAAGGGGTCCTATGGGCACCCCGACGCTTACTTAGCTATTTAGATAAAGCATTTGAATTTCTGTCACAGATCGCAGGTAAGAGCGATACTCTTCTTCGAAGTGTACAAAGAGGTCTTAGTTAAACTTCAGTTAGCCTTCAATGTTTTAAAAAGTGAAATAGAGAACCTGAAGTGTTCCAGGGTGAGATATATTCTAGTTTGATCTTCAGTTAAATTCTGCATAAAGTAGTTTATATAATTCCAGTTATATTCGAAACTCAGAATTTGTATTTATTACTATTGCACTTGTCTTATACTAAGTCATCATGGAAAGTATAGAGTTTTTATTTAAAGGCTAAAGGCATTTAAATCTCACTCCTAGGAATTATACCATGTAACCAATTATATATTAAAAGAATCATAACCTAATCTTAACAACTATCACTATAATTTTAAGCCTTTCTTTTGATGTATATAAACTATAGGTACAACTCTATGTATTAGTTTTGAATGTGCCAACTTTGAAATGTCGACAATTACAAACTATATTATATATATATATTTAAATGTGAGTTGGGTGTTATAACCCTAAGCACACTATATCAATAACTATATAATACCCTTGTGATGCACTCTATGGTTTTATGCTAAGTACAAGGGTTTAATCAAACGAGTTCTATGTAACACTTGGATTTTACATATTGATAGTTTGACCTTTGATAAAACATATCCATACTATAGTATGGTTGTATTTCCATGCAATTTGAAGACTGAAACATTAACTTGGATATGATGCGATGGCAGGCACGATGTAAGTAGTAGCTATGGTAATAAAAGTGCAATAAAAGCATTATGGGTGGAATGTCTAATGGCATCCACCGTGGCAGGTCTTCACATGGTTTTCTTGGTAGTGGTGATAACCCTAACTGTCTTTGGACTTACATCGAGGAAGGCATAATCCTAGGCATTGATTTTTCACTCAGTGGGGTTTTGCAGAGACCGACAGGCCTGTGGGTTCTTAGGGTTTGTAGCATTGTTTTGGAGGCACCGATCCAGTGTTTGATACCTCGACCTATGCCTTGTAAACTGTCACCTTCAAGCTCTAAGAGTCGAGCTGTTCCTGATCTAACACTTGATGCATTTGATTGGTAGTTCGGGTGACTCCAGTGTTCTCGACGGTTACAGGAAAGTTCAGACAAGAAGCAAGGTTTTCCTTTGAAAGGTAATTCGTGGTTCTTTCTTATGTTTCCACGAAAGTTGACATTATTACAGCTACTTGTATTTAAGTTTGAGCTTCGTTTCCATAATTTAACCACACTGTTTGTTTTAATGGCAGGGAACTCCTTGGCTTGGCCATTTTATCTTTTTAAGCAACAAGAGAAGAAAAGAGCTTAACACCTAGTAAGCCTCGGTGACATTCTATAGGGTGCAACTTGGAAAAATGCTGGTCCTTCTCTAGTTTAGCCGAGCATTCGGTTTTGTGGTTAGTTGTGGATTTTTCCACCGTTGTAATGTTTAAGCCGTAAGGCAAGTTTTTGGTGTAGGGAGGATTGAATCCTCAACCTACTTCTGCGTTGGCGCTGCAACGTTTTATTGTGTAACAATTTATTTGATAAATGTATACAATTGTTTTTGAAGGGTCTAAGCCTCAACATTTTAATGAAATGAGAAGTAAAGGCAGTTCTTTTAACCGAGGAAAAAAAAGGCAGTACTTTTAAGTTATTAAAACTCGATTTTTGTTTATAAAAAGCAGTTGGGGTTTTGAACACTAGACCTAGTGTTGTTTCCTCTAGAGATACTTGTTGGCTTGGTTTTGCAACCAAGCTTAGTGCTATGGGCACCTGCTAACTAGTAGCAGCAGTTTCAATAGAAATAAATAACAATAAACTAAATCTAAACTAAACTAAACTAGCATGTGCATTTTGAATTAAAGAACAAGAACAAGAAAGATAAAAAATAATTTTTGTATTGACAATGGGGGAAAGCAAGTGCTTGCAATAACAATACCTCCAAGTGATTAAGGTTGTTGAATAGCTCCAATGGTGAGCAACTCCAATCTCCAATGGGTCCTTTCTCCAAGGTTGCTACAATGGCCAAAACTCAAGGGAGATTTTGGTAGCATGAGGATAGGAATATGGATGGATGTGAAATCAGGAGCCCCTACCACCTTTTTATAGCTTTTGGTGGTGGGGAATACCATTTGTGGTTTTGTGGAAACCAATGGTATTGACCAACATGGTTTAGGTCATTTTCCCTCCTTTTTTCCTTTTTTGAATAAAATTAATATTTTTATTCCTTTTTTAATATTTTGGGAATTTGGACCCTTTTTGAGGGTATTTTTTGCTTTTTTAGGAAAAATAATCTTTTTGAGTGGGAAAAAAGGGGTGTACTAAGTTCTTTTGGTGACCTTTTGTTGGCTTCAGAGGCTCAGATGGTGGAAAAGTGGACAAATGGGTCATGTGAATAAGGGAATGAGCTAGTGAGCACTTTTTGGGTGTTAACTGATTGCCCCCTGATGTGTGAGGGCAGGAGCTCATCGTATGGCCGATAGACATCATAGTTCTTTTGTATTTTTTCTGGGGTTTTGGGGAGGAGAAGAGACCGATTGGAGACTCGATCCGTGACCCTTGGAAGCTGCAAAAAAAATAAACAAGTATTACATGGCCTCAATATGAATGAGGAATAATCTCTGATGATGGACGAGGCGGGCATACCCATGCTCGTATCAAGACATATACATAACAATTAGTCCCAAGAAGGGGGATCTAATACATAAAAAATTTACTGGTACATCATAATGGTCCAGAGGGTACATTATTTTAGGATGTACTCATGATCATGACATGACTGATCTCAATAACTGATACACTGGAATAACTGATGAACTGCTGAAACTGAAGGTGTCCAACATCTGTAAGGACTTAATGACTATGAGCCATCTCTTGGAAGTATATGTGACTGTATACTCGAGGGAGTATAAAATTGGTGTACATCTGAATACTGTCACCATGCGCAACCTGGATATCTATAGAAAAAGTGTAATTGTGTGTATCCATAGGTAGACTCTCAAATGTGGAGGAGTCGGGAGGTATCCGGGGTCTTCGACTAATAACTGAACGGACCGATGCCCTGTGCGAGTCTCAACAATGCGATCAAGGTGTTTGAAGTCAAGCATGTGAGAAACAACCATTTGGAGAGGCACTGAGGACTCTTCTCGAAATGATTCGCAGGCACTCATCATAAATGGTGATGAGTCCAAGACAGAGGGACCTCTAGGTCTATCCTCTGGAATAAATTTGGTTGTCGTCGACAGAGGGAGACTAGCAACTAACAAGGCAATGATGTTTCCTTGATAGGAGCACGAGGTGTAGAACTGAAGTGTGGTAGTACTGATGGTAGGACTGACATACTTGTGGGGATGGGAAATAACTGGGGTCATATAGTGGGTAGACTCAAACTTCCTTTGTTCAGAGCATGATGACATGGTTGACCTGGCAGCGTAGGGAACTGACTTGTAGGTGTGGGAATCATTTGCTTTTAAGGATTGAAAGGTATGTATTGACTCTGGGGGGGAATCAAGCTGGTGGGTGCTGTCGAGGGGTTCTCAGGGTGACATACTGCAGAATACTCTGAACAAAGGCGACCAAAATGGGGAAGCTGCCATATGAGTAGACCTGATCTGTTGTGGCACCGAGAAGCACCATTGGGTCCTTCTTCGTAGTTTTAATGAGCTCCAAGAAGGTATAAAAGTGTGCTCTTGAAATGGTACTGTCCTGTGGATTTTGTGAGCCCTAGACTGTTCGCGCTCATTGGTGCTTTCATTTTTAAGGAGTCCGAAAACGATAAGAAGACTCTGCAGTGGTTATGACTACTGTCCTGTTGGTTCTACGAGCCCAGGATGGTGATTGCTCGTGGTCACTTTCATGTTTAGAGAGTCTGAAAGCGGTAAGGGGACTCCATTGGTGTTTCTTTTTCATAAGTTTAGTCTCCAAGGCCCGAAAAAGCATAAAATGATGTGGATGGAGAACTCTTCTAGCCGATGTGACTAGAGTATACATTTTTCGTAATTAGTCTACAAGGTCTAGAAAAGGGGTAAACTTATACTAGGTAGACGCCCTTTCAGATACGTTTAACGAGCATGAAAGGAAGCAAGGTTGCTTGACGATCTTTTCATTGTTTTAGGAGTCAGAAAGAGCTTAACGGAAACTCCCTAAGTGCCTTTTTCATAAAAGGGATTGCTCGACCCGAAAAAGGGGTCAAATTATACCGAACAAAAAGGGATTGATTATAGCAAGAAAAGATCTCAAGCATCATCATGAGTGCCGAAAAATGAATCCGGTGACATAAAGATTGTTAAAAAAGGGGGTTGCGGCCGTTGTGGCATGCAAATCGAGGCAATGAGAGGGCGTTTTGAAAAAATGGCTAAAAAGTATGGGCGTGAGAGTGAGAAATGATCTCAAGCATCATCACAAGCACGGGAAACTAACTCTGGCAAAATAAGACTCGCTAGAAACGGACGACGGTCGATGTGGCACGCAAACCAAGGCGACGAGGGGGCATGGAAAAATGCCCTAAAAATCGAGAGGTGAGAGCGAGAAATGATCTCAAGCATCATCACAAGTGTGAAAAACTGAATCCGATGATATAAAGATTGTCAAAAATGGAGAATGGCGGATGTGACACGCAAACCGAGGTGACGAGGGGGCATGGAAAAAAATGCCCAAAAAATCTGGATGTGAGAGCGAGAAATGATCTCAAGCATCATCACGAGCGCGGAAAACTGAATCCGACGATATAAGGCATGCAGGGCCAGTAGAGCGGAGAGTTCGGGCTCACCATGATCCGACAGGGCCAACGGAGGAGGCGCCAGAGGAGCCCAGGGACCCTCATGACTAGATGATATGTATTTGCCCCCAAATGATGATGAGCATATGGGGAAGCACTATTTTGTACGACTGATGTATTTTTTGTATATTGGGTGCTGAGGGCACCTATGACATGTTCTGACTATACGATGATGTATATATATGTATATATTTGATGTTGGTATATAGTCGTGTATGCACGTGGATGCACTTGTTGTCTTTATGTTTGCCTGTGGAGGCATGTTTTGAGTTTCTGTATGCCCGTGGAGGCACATGTAATGCACGTGGATGCACATTTGGTTTTTTGTATATGCCCGTGGAGGTACATGTTATGCATGTGGATGCACATTTTGTTTTTTGTATATGCCTGTGGAGGCACATGTTATGCATGTGGATGCACATTTTGTTTTGGTATATGCCCGTGGAGGCACATGTTATGCACGTGGATGCATTATTTGTTTATGGTATGATGCGATTGATGTGCCAGTCAAGTACATTGTTGGCCATGTGGTCTGCTACACTATTGAGGTTTCTTGGGACATGTGTGAATGAAATGGATTCAAACTGTCGAATCATTTGTTTAGTGCGCAAAATTTTTCTGAACAGACAGGGATCGTGTACCTAGTAATCATTGTTGAGTTGGGAAACTAGGAGTTGTGAGTCCAAGAAAACGTTAAGGTGACGTATGCTCATTTGGAGAGCTGTGGCCAAGAGACCGGTCATGGCATCATATTCAGCCTGGTTGTTGGTAGTGGCACACAAACACATTCCGTCGATGTGGATCAACTCATGTGAAGGGGAATATATTACCCAAGCTGCGGAGGCCAAATTGGGGGACCAACGGCTTGCACCATCGGCAAAAACGACGTAGCAGAGTGGAACATGTGTGTGAACGGGATCAATGGAAGGGGCCGACCGGACAGAGGGGTATCCAGTGGAGATTGTATAAATGGCGGGGTCAAGGCTAGGCATTTCGGTATCTGACCAAGTAAAGACATCAGTGAATTCTTGGAACAGTTGGTGGTATTCTCCGATCTCATGCTCACTGTGGGAGGCTCCTAATGTAATGGTATGAAGGGTACCTAGTGGGTCAGAGATGTCAATGTGGATGACGGGAGAAATATTGGCCATGGGATCCATTAACCAGTCGACTTTAGTAGGAAGGAAATCTTTGGACTCAACCGCGGATTGGGTAGCGGTGGTGGATGAAGTCTCTTCCGGGGGGGAGTATGGACGATGGTGCATGTCTTCCCAGGGATAATCAAGGGAGTAGGAGCCTCTAGAATTTCTTCATCATTGCGGGAGCTTTGAGTGGTCAAATCAAGTGATGAGGTAGCGGTAGTCGAAGAGATCATGTAGATGGTGTTAATATCTTCGGATGAGGATGATGCGAGAGGGTAGATCTCCTTGATAGTAGGGGGTGCCGTCTCAAGGTCCAAATTGTTCATCTCGTAAAGAGCTGCTCTGTAATCTGGGATGTCAGGACAGTGATGTGAGTAGTGGCCGTAGTTACCGCATATCGCACATGGGTGGTTGGTACGTAGTGATTTATCACAAGGCATGGGGTTTGGATCGAGTTTTACCACCGGGATGTTGGGGTCGTCATCAAGCATTTGCATGTGTTCCTGTAATGTAGGTAACTATGGACACTGATGGGTTGGATGGCCTAACTTATCACACAACGAGCATTTGGGAGGAGCACAAAAAACGAGGGGAGGTTTAACTGCCTTAGGTGGGGGTACCGTAGTGTATGGTTGTGGGCGTCTGCCCCAAGTGAGCCTGATGAGTGGAGGGGGGTTCATCGATGACGAAGGAGTATTCATACCGGGAGGTGGTTGAGTAGAAGTAAGAATGGGTTGCACCGGTTGCAGTATGACATTTGGTGTCGGCGGAGGAATGGGAGGCATAATATACCACACGGGTAATCCCAATGTTAACCCGGGGAGACTAAGGGTAGCCATTACCGGAGCGCTTACTAGACCCGAAGGAGGGAATAGAAAGGGGATTGTGTGGATGGGTGTAACACCGATGTGACTAGGGACCAATGGTGGTTTAGGGAACAAGGGTGGTTGATTACCGGGTGTTTGTGTATTATGTGAAAGAGTACAGAGGTTCACGATGTGGGTCTCTGGTGACGGTGGTGGAATGGACTGGAATGTAGAGGTCATCGGTGTCTCGGAGTAAAGGCCGGGTCCTACTAAGGAAATGAATGAGGTAGTTGCACCACAAATAGGTTGTTCTATCATGGGGAGAACATTTTCAGGTGTGGCGGGGGCCTTGGGATCGTAGTAGGTGAGTTGGTCAACCTTGACCACGCGTCCCTCATGGGGAAACTGCATGGTATGAAAAATGGATGAGGCGACCGCCCGCATGGCATACATGTAGCTGCGACCAAGTAAGAGGTTATAGTCGAGTTGGGCATTGATGACCTCAATGTCAATGAGCACGGTTTTACCCGCGAGCTAGATGGGGACATTAGCTAAGAGACCTTGGGGTTGTGCCGAACGGCCGTCATAGGCTCGCAATGCAGTGGTGGATTGCTGGAGAGTAGGGGATCCCAACTTCTGCCAAACGAATCTGGACATGACGCATGTAGAAGCCCCTTCATCGATAATGCACCGATGGATGACAAGACTCCAAACAAAAACGGAAACTTGAAATGCTAAAGAGGAAGGCAGGCGTGGTTCAGACTGGTCTAAATCGAATGCGATCAACTGTGAATCATTAGGGTCAATGGCGCCAATGGCAGAGAGTAAAGTCTTGCGCTGTGAAGGACATTTTTTCAAAACTTCTAAAGCAGACATGGCTGCAGGAGACTGGGCTAAGTCGTCGACAATGTTGTAATTCGACGCAGCACGAGCATTGGGATTATTGTTGATACGAGGAAGTGGGAAGTGAGGTGCTTTGGAAGCGCCATCAAGTGGAGCCGGAGGTATACGTAACGTTTGATCTGTGGGATTAACGTTAGTGTTTTTGTCGGCGGCAGGGGCTTCGGAGGTGCGGCAGGGGCTTCGGAGGTGGAGCCATATTGGTTTTGACGTGTTTGGAGGTTGGCATCGGCAGTTGACATCATCAACAAATGGTGAGTACCTGAATCGAACATGGGTTGATCAGGGGCTGCATAAGTGATCTGTTGTGGTGGCACGTTGCCCTGAGGGGGAGCTAATGACTGAGTGTTCACTACACCTTTGTTTGGAAAGGGGTTTTGCATCACTAAAGGTTGATGTTGAGGTGGTGGAGGGTTGGGTGGCAGCTGAGGAGCCGCTTGCCCTTGACGATGGGCATCGTCGGTCTAGAGTTGCTGAGCTCACTCCAAATGTGGGCAAGAATGTGTGTAATGACCATAGACCCCGCAGATAGAACAAGGGTGGTTTGTTCTGAGCTTATTAGTTCTAGGCTGCTTGGGATTGCGATCCGGATTTCGGTTTGGAGGAGCAGCATTGTTATTTTGCGGAGGATTGGGAGGTTGAGGACCTTGCTGATGTTGTTGATTATTACCTCGGTTACGACCTCTACCACAGTTGTGTTGCGCACCTTGGTTGCGCTGGTTGTTTTGGTTCTGGGGCTGGTTGTGCTGTGTGTACACTTGCCCTTGAGCAGTGGGAGGATTTTGGTTCCCTGCAGGTGCGGGAGCAGGTTGTGGTGGATAATAAGCCTGTGGGGCTGGAGGTGGTCCCGTTACCTGCTGGGGTTGTTGGTAACCCTGAGCTATTGGAGGTGTTGGGTTAGCTGCCACATCTTGTTGTGGGTAATACATTGGTTGAGGTTGAGCTGGGAGAGCGTATGCAGGTGGTGCATGACCAAAGCACTGAGGTGGACATGAAGGTCCATGGGTATGGTGGTGATGTACCATGGGAGCATATGAACTGGTTGCTCCAGACTGAGACGTAGCCCGCGAAAGGTCGGGACCATGGCTAGGATGTGCAATGGAAAAGGGTTGGGGACGCGAGGCCATACGACCAATTATGCCATTAGCAGCATGGGATGCCACCGACGCATCATGTTGGGATGACTCGCCCCGAGGGGCATCCGGTATAATGGTATATAGATAACCCAACTGGGCATAAATGAGATCAAACTGTTGGGATTTGAGGATGGCCTCTTCTTCAGACTGAGGTCTTTCAGATGCCACATCCTTCGCAATGAGAGGGAGAAGGGATTTTAGAAACCAATCTAGGAAGATACGGTCGTCTAACTTGATTTTGCAGAGGATTTGGTGTTGACGCCACTCATGAATGTGGTCAGTGATGTGGGTGGCCGTGTTCTGTATGCAAGACAGTAGGATCTCGATGCCCGCATCAGAGAGGACAGGTAACTGAAAGAACTGCAGGAAGGTCAAGGCAAGGGAGGTAAAGGTGGCATGCGTCCCATGGGGCTGCTCGTTATACCACTTAGCTGTAGAGCCAGTGAAGGTGCGATGTAATAGACGGAGGCGGACAGAGTCGTCCACTATGGAGTTGGAGGAACACCATAAATGGAAGGACATGATATGGTTTTGGGGGTCCTCACCTGCCTTTCCCTCAAACTTAGGGATGTCAGAGGGGAGTTTGGTGGGCATGTGAGGCCACGCAGGATCATGTCTGATAGGATCATTGGTGAGCCTAGCTAAGTCTGGCAAGTTTAGACTTGCCATGTATGGTAAGCTAGCAGACGTAGTGACTGGGACTGGGACATGCCTAGTCATGGTGGTATGATGTAGGGGTCCAGTAGCACCTAAAGGTATGCTAGATATTGAAGGTATGTGTCCTCCAATAGGTGTGGTCTGGTATGGGCCAGCGCTTCCAAGTGCAACATGGGTTACACTTGGGTTAGGAATAGTAGTGGTGACTCCTGGAATCTGAGTTGTGGAACTGAAAGGGGGTGTGACCCCTATATTTGGTATACCCATAACAGGTGGTGGCCCTGTGTTGGGAATTCCTATAACAGGAGGTGACCCTGTGTTGGGCATTCCTAAGGGTGGAGTGTTATCCATATTAGGCATACCCAGGGGGGTGGGTGTTGCCATGGATGGCACTACAATAGAAGGGTCTGTAGACGTCTCTCCTATGGTGTTGGTAAAAAGTGGGTCAAAAGGTGTTCCAGCCATAATGTTGGTTGGGAATAACGTAGTGGGGTTTTCGGATTCTGCCTCAGAATCAGAAGTGAAGTGAGGCGTGTCAGAATCGGATGACCGTCTGTTTGACCGACGATGTGTCGAGTCAAGGGATAAGGCTCGGCTTCGGTGACGTGGTGAGCCAAGTAGAATGAACTCTGGGAGTTCGCCCTGAAGATGACGAGAGCGTCTAAAATTCTCAATGGTGAGAAATAAGTTTTTTGTGAAAAAATCTTATGTGTAAAAATGGTAATGTATAAAAAACTCAAAACCCTAATGCAACCAAGGGTGCAAGAAGGGGAGTGAAAATGAAAGCTCTCAGGCCAAAAAAAAATCAACCTCAAAAAGGCACTTATTATAGCAGCTGTGCTATAATAAGTGGAGGGATGCAAAAAATGGTCAGAGTACCAACATGCAAACAGCTTCTAGAAAAAATAGGTGTAACTAGACCAAAGGTGGGTTGAATCATGCAAACACCTAACTAAAAGTATTGTGAATCAACAAACGATATTCTCTGCAAGGTGATGAAATCCAAGTCAAACAATATGAGTGTTGAGTCAACGGCTAGATATCCCCCTACTGGGAGGGACACCGGGTAATCAATCCTAAAGAATGGCTACTAGGATACTCCGTTCATGACATGTCGAGAAAAGGTAAATCTACCGTTTGGTCCTTTATCGGAATACCCCCATACAGGGATATCCCGAGAACTGCGAATGGTAGCCCTTTGGTTACTGAATGGATTTCGGTATTCCACTCAGGCTTCCGGAATCATCCTTGCGACTTCAACCCTCCTAGGGGAGAGGCCTTCCCATAAACCGGTTGTGACCGTGCCAATAAATACTAGGAGATTTTAGCTCCCTAAAGGACAACAACTATGTCTCAAATGTAATAACTGAGGGGTGTTATTGGAACACCTATCCCCTCAATACTACCTAGCTATAAAGTTCTTTTAGTGTTCCCCAAGTGGGGTTAAAAGTGGGTTGAAATTAGGGTAAGTTTTAAGGCTCAGTTTAAAATTAGTGTTTGAGTGGGTGCACGTGTGATATTTTAAACTGAAATTGAAAAAGTAAATGCTAAGTATTCAAAAAACAAAGGATCTTTTGAAATAAAAAGCAAATATTATGACTTTTTCAATAAATGGAAATTAAATGCTTTTCAAGGACTATTCAAAAAACAAAGGATCTTTTGAAATAGGAAAGCAAATAATAAAACCTCTTTGCGAAATAAATGGATTTCTTTCAAAATTCTGCTATGGGCAAAAATATCAAAGTAAACAGTAAAATTTTTTAATCTAGATAAAATGCAATCAAATCCTTCTTTCAATTTCTGAAAATATTTAAAAAGACTTTTTCACATGTGCATTCTAAATAGTAAAAAAAATTTTATGGCTGTAAAATATGTAGGATTTCTAATACTGGAAAATGTGCTATGTGGACAGAAAATACAGTAAGAAATTAATTTTTTAAACAATTCGGCTGAATGAAAAAATTAGCATCGCGGGTTTTGACAGAAAAGCCGCGATGGACCACGCGGGTTTCTGTCGCACAGTCGCGATGGGCAGCGCGGGTTTTGACCGCGAAGCCACGATGTGCAGCGCGGGTTTTGACCGCGAAGCCGCGATGTGCAACGCGGGTTTTGACCGTGAAGCCGCGATGTGTAGCGCGGGATTTCGTCACACAGTCGCGATGTGCAGCGCGGAAAAGGTCTGCGAAGCTGTGATGTGCAGCGCGCTAACGGGCCGCGAAGCCACGGTGAACTGCGCGAAAAAAAGCCGCGCAGTCGCGATGAGCCGCGCGACTGTTGGGAAAAAAGCCGCGAGGCGAAAGCCGTACGCGGATGCCGAAAAATGAAGCCAAAAATTGAGAATTTTGGGCTGTTAATGGCTAAAAAATGGGCCAAGGTCTAGAACATCAATGGATCTGCTGTCTAGGGTGGTAGATCTATGAATTAAACTAACAAATACTATCAAAAAGTAAGATCTAAAGCAAAAGTGAGATCTAAAGATTCAAAAACAGCGTAGTCGCCAAAAACTGTTGGCTTGGTTTTGCAACCAAGCTTAGTGCTATGGGCACCTGCTAACTAGTAGCAGCAGTTTCAATAGAAATAAATAAAAATAAACTTAATCTAAACTAAACTAAACTAACATGTGCATTTTGAATTAAAGAACAGGAACAAGAAAGATAAAAAATAATTTTTGTATTGACAATGGGGGCAAGCAAGTGTTTGCAATAACAATACCTCCAAGTGATGAAGGTTGTTGAATAGCTCCAATGGTGAGCAGCTCCAATCTCCAATGGGTCCTTTCTCCAAGGTTGCTACAATGGCCAAAACTCAAGGGAGATTTTGGCAGCATGAGGATAGGAATATGGATGGATGTGAAATGAGGAGCCCCTACCACCTTTTTATAGGTTTTGGTCGTGGGGAATACCATTTGTGGTTTTGTGGAAACCAATGGTATTGACCAACATGGTTTAGGTACTTTTCCCTCCTTTTTTTCTTTTTTGAATAAAATTAATATTTTTATTCCCTTTTTAATATTTTGGGAATTTGGACCATTTTTGAAGGTTTTTTATGCTTTTTTAGGAAAAATAATCTTTTTGGGTGGGAAAAAGGGGTGTACTAAGGTCTTTTGGTGATCTTTTGTTGGCTTCAGAGGCTCAGATGGTGGAAAAGTGGACAAATGGGTCATGTGAATAAGGGAATGAGCTAGTGAGCACTTTTTGGGTGTTAACAATACTACATTTTTAATAGGATAATGCTATCAGTTTTTGTGTATTGATTGGTTGAAGTCTTAAAGTTTTTAAGCTGAGAAGAGAGCTCTCGATAGTGTTAAATGAAAAGTTGTTTGATAACCGAAACAAGGTTCTTCGTTGTCTTTTAAAAGGTTACTTAGGGCTTGTATGAATAGCTCAACTGTTTGCTAACAAAGGCCATGAGCCCTATGTTGAAAACCGTTGAAAATGGTTTCTGTGGTTTGATTAAGTTTGTACATGATGCTAAGGCTTTCGATTCTGTAAAGATTAAAGGTGAAACCCTTGAAAGTTGTAATAATTTCGACTTGACGGAACTAACCCTTAGGGTTTGGATCCTTGTCTCGTGAATCACCTTTATTTTGTTTAAAAGATGAAGTGTTAGCATTGTAGTAGTTTTGAATAGCTAAAGTTGGGGTTGTGACTTGGAACATTCATGAGAAATAATAGTTACTATGCGCTCTATTTTAATTATAGTATCCATGATAATTAAATGAACTGATAAGTATTAATATTGCTGGTACTGTATGGTAGGCTTATAAGGTTTTGATCTACTTACAGTAATTTCAAATCATATTTGGTTTATAAAAATCTATGCTATGTGTTTTCAACCTTATTAGGGTTTTGTGTAATCATTGTTTAAACTTAAGAGAATGTTCTCTCTAATAGATTTGTAAGTATAGTTCGATACTGAAATAAGTTGTATTAATAATTAAGAACTGAGTTGTTCCTTTTCATGAACTTCCTATGTTTATTTATGATGATTTACAAAAAGATGAAAGCATTGTTTTTAGTCTTGAAACGCTAAAACAATCTTTTTTATAATGAATACAATTTTACTGTAATGAATGAAACTATCTATGAAACATTTACAGAACTCTGTCCTATTCATATTGTTTATAGAGTAGATATTATTTAACAAAGATCTTGTACTATATGAGCTTATTAATATGAAAAGAAAGTTTAAATAGTTCTGCTATTAATCTATGTGCATACATATAATCTTTAATTCGAATCTATTTACAGTGCATCAATATTCAATTTTTTTTTTCAATACTCTTCCCTGTACTAGAGTACGACACAAAGACGATGTGTGGAAAAATGCAGGGAAGCATTTTATTCTATCTTAAGCATAAAAACTTCTTCAACTATTTACAGAGATAATATACAGTTTAGAAAATCAGTCATTTAAATATGAATGATGATAACTAACAACATTCAACTAATAATCATAAGTCAACAGTTATGAAAAATAGTAAGTTATAAATATTAGAAAATAAAATAACAAATAGAACCTGATAAGTCGATAGGGTGGACAAACACCCAAAGAGGCATGTTCCTCCCAACCTTCTCCAGAAAAAGCATCCAATATGACTTGCTCCTTTAGACCCCCGAGCTTGTTTACTGAACCACTAGGTAGAAGACTCTATGTAGAAGCAAGGCATTCAGGTTGTACTTCCAGCAATCAATGGAGGCTTGCATACACCTCAAAATAAACCTATGTACTCAACATGAAAAATCTGCACTCAACAGAAGTGAAATAGACTTACAATACAACTCAAAACATAGCTTCCCCTCATCGAATCCCTTGTGTGCATACAGTAGAACCACAAGGTAAATTTTCTCGTGAGAAAAAGTGTGAGCCTCTGCTAAAATTTGATGGCTTAAAAAGATGCCTAGGTGTTTTAGTGGTCAGTTTCCAAATAAATGAGCCTCAAGCTCCAGTTCCATATTTTAGGAAACTTTGACCACGATTCAAGGGATTTGTCCCATAACAACAGTTAGTTACTGAGTTCCTGATGCTACAATTTGTTTATTGCCTTCTACCCCAGATTACATTCCACCTGGTGGGTCAGTAAACACTCTTTCAACAGTCTCTTTGGGTGAATGTCTCCTATTTTATTTTATTAAATAATAATTTTGTGCAATTATAGTCATCCTTGGCCACCTGACCAAATATTAAAATTTACAATAAAAGTTAAAACAATATTTTCTCAAACATAAAATATTTCAAGTAATGGGTATGTTACAACACTTTATGGATTTATGAAAATGAATATATTAAATGTTTTAACTCAGACTTCATGAAAAAGGTCATAAGTATTAATATATGTATAATTCTGGAGCATGATAATATATATTATATGCACAATAAGGAAAGTGATTAAAGCTATATAGTGTATCCATAAAAATAAAAATGAGTAAAGCTCCAAATCGAAATGATTTCATGATTTTCTTTATGAACTTAGCTTGCACACTTTACTATGCGATGCATGAATCTAGTGAAATGAATGTTTTAAATATATCCCTTTTTAAACATATTTACAAATCATATAACCTTCATCATCATGGAAATTGGGGAATAAATTATTGGTAATTAATTATGAGTCAATTTTTTTTTTTAATTTAAAAGACTTTCTAAAGGTGGAAACCCATAAAACATCAAGTTAATTGAAGATATAAACTATTTTTTTTTTACTCTTCACCTACCAAATATGGTTAATTGCGAGAATCGTCATAGGTGATGTACTTATTAGCTGATAGGCATTAGAATGAGAAGTGTAGTGGGAGGTGATCGCTACCTTTTAATCCCTAGTTAAGGATGAATGGAAAGGATTCAATGCTTCGGAATATACCTCAGAAAAGATTCTTCAAGCCCACACATGCAACGGCAATCGCTTAGATTTGGAGTGGGATCACAAGCTACCCAAACCTCCATTGCTAATCAAACTCCCCCTTCCATTTTTTTGCGAAACTAAATCTGTTTCCATGTAGGGAAAACGAAATCTCAATCGTTTCAATATGGAAATGATCCATCCAAAAATGGCCTATAAAAATTGCCATTCCTTAGAGTTCCAACTTTTGCTTGGGTTAGAGTTCCGATTTGCGTTTCTGTTCAATCTGCAGTTACACTCGAGCTCCAGTTCCAGTTCGTGTTGGAGGTTCAGCACAGGATTGCAAAGCTGCTACAGTTAGGAGACCATCCAACAACTAACATTAAACTACAGCTAATCGATACAGATGGAACAAGGTATGAAAAAATAATTTTTACCTGCATTTTGAATTAGTTCTAAGAAACTCTAAGAAACAATCAATTACCTGCATTCTGAATTAGTTCTAAGAAACTATGTTGAAATTGAAATTAGCATGACAAAACAACAATAGTGCAGAGATATACAGTAAATGTCTGGGCTCGATATGATGTATTTAGTCTCTGGCACCGGCGTTGCCAATGGAGCTGCACATGCTGCTTCTCCCCAACCAATGTCCACACAGTGCAATGGGATCTTCCTCTAGTATGAGATAATCGTAAGCTCCCGCATGGATGGAAAGAACTTCTCTGAGGCTTCTAATGCCATCAGATACGACCTGATGTACTCACCCCTAACATCATTCTTTTCTATTTGAACATGTCCTACAGTGCAATGCAGGGGTTCCTCAACAACTTCAGGGACGTAACAGAAAGTGGAAGTGAGCACGAAGGAATTACCACTGAAATGTTTCCCTGGTGAGGGTTCTAATCAGTTCCCGGCATCCACTGGGAATTGGTGGCATATTTTGGTCATGGATTTTATCCCTATGGATTTTACTCTGGCCTTACATGTAGAATATAAAAACACGATGAATAATTAACAAATCATATATGTATGTATGTATATCTTAGAAAATATATAATTAGGTATCCTACTCTCTACAAATGAGTTGCTAGCACTTCAAGCGAACAACAATTCCTAGAGAGTTGATCGCTTTCCAAGGCCTAGTTATTCAAGATTTCAAGTGTCTCTTTCTTGAAAAAAAATGTTTTGAGTTCGCATCCCTATTTATTGAGGTTGCATATCTCGGATAGGGTCATTTCCTAGCTTTTGTCATCTGAAGCTGTGGCATTCATGGGGATTCCATATAGGTCTTGTACAGGCATGGAATTAAACTGGTTGTAGATGGACTCATTACCACTTGGACTTGTAGTCAACAAGAGTGCTCTAGAATGATTCGGTTGCTGCAACTGCTCCTGTCCATCTGTTCTTTTCGAGATGGAATCCCAAGCTTCGAGGAAGTTGAATGCACCAATCCCATCAAACAAAGAGTGATTGTACCTGAATCCAATTGATAAACTTCCACAGCCAAACCTTGTCACCTGCAAAATAAAGAATAACCATGCATGATGATCAAATATTCACCAACTCTCAAAACACACATATACGTAGAAAAATGCACTAACTAAATTGATAAATCTATTTCTAGGGCTTTGAATATCGTATGGAAGACATTGAATTGAGCTAAACTCCCAATTGGTTTCAAAAAGATTTTGTGGATGATTTCGTATACATTCAACATCTTGATATCAATCTTGTATAACATATTCTAAAAGAACAATAATGATGCGACAAATTAAACCAAAGTCAACTATGATAAAACAAATTCAACCATATGAAAACCAAAGTCAACTAAAGTTAACCAAACTCAACCATGGTTAACTCTGATGCCTTCAGGTCAACCATGTGAAAACATTGGTCAAGCATTGCTTAATATGGTTAAACATAGTGAATCGTCATTTGAAACCCTTCATTAACCATGTTTAGTAATGGGTTTAACGATGGTAAAATAATGTAAACTATAGTCTAACAATGGTTATCCATGGTTCTTTTGGTTATGTCAACCGTGATCAATGAAGGTTTAACATGGTCTTCCATAACTAACCATTTGAAGTCAACCATGGTTCACTAATGTCAACCATGTTTAACCAACATCGACCATAGTGAACCATGGTTAACCAAAGTTAACCATGGTCAATAATGAGATGTCATTAACCTTGGCTAAACATAGTGAACCATAGTTAACCAAAGTTTAGCATAGTCGACTATGATGCAACCATATGGAACTAAGATACACCAACGTCAACCATAGTTAACTAACATTAACATAGTCAACGATGGTTAATTAAGAAAATTAACTTGTTGATTAATATGGCTTCGAGTTATTAATTAAAAATAATATTAATATGGCTTGAACTAATATTTAAATAATATAGCCCAAGCTATGCTCAACTATAGTCACATATGGCTTAATATTAATATTAGCTTCCATATTAATATGGAAGGCTTTCATTATTTATTGACCATATTAATATGGCTTAATATGGCCCTTATATAGTGAATATTAATTAATAATATGGCTTTCTTTCAAATATGGCTTATTAATATTAATATTATGCCATAGTAAAAAATATTAATTAATTACTAATAATGTTTGAAGTGATATTTGATAAATATATTCGATATGAATGACAAATATATTTAAAATTTTAAAATAGTTTAATATTTATTAAGATAATTGAAAATTAGTTGAATATTAAAAATAGTTTAATATGTAAACTATGTTATATTTAAACAAAGTTGAAGACCATATTCAACCATGGTCATCGAGAAGTCAACCATAGTAAAGTAAAGTGAATTAAACTCAACTAGGTCAACCATCGTCAACTATAGTCAACCATGGTAAATCATAGTAAAACATAGTGTACCTTGGTCTGTCATAATCGACCAATTGCTCAACCAAGGTCAACCATAGTTAAAAAAATTCATCCATAGTCATCTAAATTTGACCAAATCCTACCAAAGTCAACTATAGTCAATCATAACCAACCAAAGTCAAAAGTTAAACAAGGTTAATGAATATTCAATTATGGCCAAACAGGGTCAACTATAGTCACACATGTTCCACCAAGTCAACCATAGTCAAAAGTCATGGAAGGTCAACCAATAGTCATTTATGTAAAAACAATGTCAACCATGGTTAACCAAATTTAACCAGAGTCAGCCATCGTCAAATAAAGTCAACCATAGATAGCCATGGACCAAAGTTAACCAAATTCAACCATAGTCAAATAAAATCTTTCATAGGCAACCATATCCAACTATGAGCAATCAAAATCAACCAAAGTCAAGAATGGTCAACCATAGTCTACCATAATCCACCAAAGTTAACCATAGACAACCATGGTGGAATTATAATCAACCATATGATTTTAAAGTCAACCCTTGTGTCAAGCAAAGTCAACCATAGTAAAACAATAGTGGAATTATAATCAACCATGATTTTAAAGTCAAGCCTAATGTTACCCATAATCAAGACAACAAGTTAAGCATAATCAGCCATATGATAATAATATCAACCAAATTCAACCATGCCCACCCACCATAAACCATAGTAAATCATTGTTAGCCATATCCAACCATAGTCAACCATATTTGACGATAGTGAATTAGTTAACCAAAGTTAACCATAGTGAAGCAAAGTCAATCATACTCAACCATGGTTAATCATAGTCAACCATAATCTACCAAAGTCAAGGTCATATTCCTTAAAAGTGAACCATAGTAAACCAAAATTAACCATGGCCAACCATAGTCGAACAAAGTTAACCATTATTAATTATAGCCAAATAAAGTCAACCATTGTTAACCATGGTCAACTAAAGTCAACCATGACCAACCATGGTTAACCAAAATAAACCATGGTCAAGCAAAGTCAACCATGGTAAACCAATGTTAAATACGGTCAACCATGGTCAACCATATTCAACCATCATGAACCAAAGTCAACCATAGTCAACAATATTGTTGACCATGGTTTACTATGGTTGGTCATTGTTGGTTAATAATAATAATAATAATAATCAACTATGGTTGGTTATTAATAATAATAATATTATTAACCATGGTTGCTTATTAATCATTGTTGACTATGGTTGACCATGGTCAACCATAATTAAGCATGGTTAACCAAAGTCAACCATGGAAAACCATTATCAACCATAGGAAATCAAGGACAACCATGGTCAACCAAAGTCAACCATGCTATACCATGGTCAACCAAACATGGTTAACCATAATAAACCATGGTCTACCAAAGTCAACCATGGTCAACCATAGTTTATTATGGTCAAGCATGCTTAACCACTATATTTAATTATTTAATTATTATTATTAAATTATTAATCAACCATATTCAATTAGTCAACCATGGTCAAGCATGGTCAACCATGATAAACCGAAGTCAACCATGATTAACCATGGTCAATAAAAGTTATCCATTGTCAACCATAATCAACAAAAGTCAACCATCATTAACCATCGTGAACCAAAGTCAACCATAGTCAACCATATGGTTGACCATGTTTGGTTAATAATAGTAATAATAATACTAACCAAATTATTGCTGGTTATTGATAATAATAATATTATTAACCATGGTTGACCATGGTGAACCATGATCAACGAAAGTCAACCATAGTCAATCATGGTAACTATAGTCAACTGTACATCCTCTTTGATTTTTGTTTTCTCTCTTATGCTTACAACCATTGCTATCACATTCATTGCTTATTATTGGCCTCAATAGTTCTTGTACCTTTAGCAACTATCCCTAGGAGTGACCAATTCATGAGTGTATACAACTTAGCATAGAACCTATTTTTCTTTTGTTTTGCACATGAATCCTTGTGCACTTGGAATGTAGTTCCACACCATTACAAAAATAATTCCCTACAATGTACCATATCATACTTTTATCTTATTCATCTTAACTAAAACATGAAAAAATAAAAAACACTGGAAAAACATTAAAAACTTTAAAAATGGGGTAACATTATTGATATTTATTATTTATCTGTTTAATCTAGAAACTGTTAGTGATTGCTTCCCTTCAACAATGAACATGTTTTCCTTGACTATCTCACATTTGGTTTTATTATTTCTTTAGGAGTAATACCATCATGTTGTGTTTACTCCATCAATTGGATATCAATAATGATCCTTCCAATCATCACAAGGAATCCATTCGATGCCTCTTGCATTGATGTATTATATCATTAGATTCTATTTAAATGCTAGTTTCCACCCAAGTCATATCTATGTCATGTTCAATCTCAAGGGAAGTTAGTAAACTTATGTACGCCATCCCTTAAATTTGTTGACTATCTATGTCAAACTTATTAGTAACATGAAATGTCTAGTGATATGTCCTATCGAGTTCATCAACCAACTTAGATACCTGTGTCATGTCAGTTCATGGGAGATTCTCCCCGTACTCTCATTTTGATGAAACTCTTTCTATCAAAGTCAAATTTTTATATGGGAAATAGGTTTAGGGTTCATTTACAATACCTAGGAGCTTGTATACATTAGTGGCAATTTTTTTGTCATTCGATAATTTGTTTACATAACTCACCTTTGTGTGGTTGATTCAATTAGTTGTTTTCAATAAACTAATTTATTCAGTGTACTTAGTACCTTATCACCCATTATCATCATCGATGGGTATCCTTGTTTCTATTAAAACTATACATTAATTAGTGATATAAATTTAATGACGTCTTTTGTGCTACAAATCAAATTATTTATTCATATAGGAAGACGTGTAATTTTGATGGTTTGGATTGAATACCTTGGCCCAATATAATATCATGAATTGATGTTCTCACCCAAATATGTCATAAATGTACCTCTATATGATAATTGCACTCAAAGATCAGTTGATCTATTTCCCAATTATTGTCATTTCATTAATGTAGACTAATGTGTAGATCCACTTTGTATATGTTGGTGTATACTATCCATTTTACATCAATACACTATGTATTCTTCATAGCCATGCTTTTTTAATGCTCATATTTCATTATTTGGAGTGTATTTAGGTTGGTGGATGTGATTATCTCATAACTAAGTAAAGGTATGCCCCCCTTTTGGAAGGATTATATATTATATTTTGGTTTATGTTCGTAAGTATTTATGAATCTAGATTCTCTAAGCCTCTTCCTTTATCGCACTCATCAACAACCTTTGTTCTTAATGAATTTCAACCGTCAGTATATGTTATGAACTCATATATTAGCTGTCATATCATTATATGAAAATTTATACCCCTAGTCTATGGAGCAAATAAATTTGATGCTACTAGTAAGACTTAGTTAAGAACATTGAGAATTTATGTCCTAATTTATAGATTGCATGCACTTTTATCACTACGTCATATTTCCCTTTAGGAAAAATGTGATCCTCATGGGTTTTCTTAAGGAAATTCATGGTTGCCATTGTTTTCTCAGTAGTACAAGAATAAGAACGTAAAATAAAAGAAAGATATAAAATCAGAAATCCATGAGTGAATTCTATGCATGGACTACACATGTATGATGTACGTTCACTCTAACCTTTAATCCTTTCACCCTACAAGAATACAAATAAAGGATCTAAGGATACTTGACAATACAGATAAAGAAAGTGATTAAAAATGACAAAAATCTAGAGAAATTCAAAGTTACTTGGTTAATATGCTTCTTGCCTCACCTTTCCATTACTGTGGAGCAAATACCCATTGGTTTCTATAGCAGTGAAATTATCTTCTATGGATATTGAAGATCCACATGTTTTCTTATCCCTTCTACAGTGAGATACAAGATCATCATTAGGAGAAAATAAATATGTGTCACTAGGGATAGGAGGACATGAAATCTCATGAAGCGAATGTTGCACCAAAACTATATAATAAAAATTGTTATAATATTACTTTTGCATCTTTTATGGATCTATTTCCCCTGCTTCCCACACCTCTAGATATTTGTTTTTATTGAATTATGCGAGAATAAATAAATTGCATATTTGAACATCGATTAATTTACCTTCAAGTACATTAGCTTTTATTAAATGCACTCATAATTCTATGAAATATAGTTTGAGGATATTTGTTTGAAGTCTATATAGAACAAGAAGGATGTATAAATTATAGATATATTGGAGAAGCATACTCAAACGCCTTGGATAAGAATTGAAAGCATAATTTATTCTTATACCTTATTTCCCATTTTGTTTATTGACATGCATGCAAATATAATAAATGTTTGATTAAGTATCTAGACTATGAATTGTCAATGAGATTTATAAACTGAATGAAAGGATTAACTTAGTGCATAGGTGAATCCATCTACAGCAGGTGGCCCCAATCGTATAACAATGATCTTGACTTTGTTTCTACCTTTCATCCATGAGTGCAAGTAAATTTTCCATAACATTTCATGTATAAGATAACCATTTATTCCATTTGGGACATCTTTATTTTTCTTTAGGAAAGTGTAAGAAGTTTATTTGGGAGGTGCGTTAATGTTTGGTTATAGGGAACTTTGGAATGGAGAAGATAATGGTAGTGGTACAAAATTGCTTCCATTCGCCAAATATTGATGAGACATAAGCATGGATATCAAAACTAGCATTAACATGAAGGGATTCTATACTTCTATATCTACCCCAAATAGACACTGGTAGTCCATATATATAGAGTACATTTTAAATCTACCTTGTAAGCAACATGGAAATGACTATGTATTTGTGGTTTTTTATTGGTTCTTTAAGATGAACATTTTTGCACCCTATGAGAAGAGAATCATGACATAATTCATTGTTAATATATTCATCGAGCATGTTTAGGCTCATTCCATCATTTCATACACCATTATTTTAGATAGGGAAGTAGGTCATTTAGTAACCTTTTGTCCAATGTATGGTAACTAATGGACTCTATGATAAGCAAATAGATTACCTTCCACCCCAAATTGATCCACAGTTGGAGGTAGTAAACATCATGATTGTACATAACCTAAGAATATATAACTTTAAACATCTATGAACATAGCTATGATTAAGGTTACTACACTTTATAACCTTATTTATAAACTCAACATAGCTATGATTAAGGAAACTTTTAAGGGTGCATACTTATCTTAAAGTGTAGTAACCTTAGAGAATCTTACTAAATATAACAATGCCAAATATAAAACAAATTCTTATATTTTTTTAAATATATTCAAACTTAAAATAATTTTATATAGTTTCTAAAAAAGTTGAATGATTTTTTACAATAAAATAAATATATCCTATAGAATTTTGGTAAATCATCTTTATTAAAAATAGAATTTCACAAACAAAATTGGAGAAAACATGGAAAATTATCCCACTGGTGAAATTTATTCCCGAAAGTTTTATTTGGATACAATAAATCCATTCATAGTTCTATTTGCCAAGTATCCCTCTTCACGTTTTGTTGGAATTCTAGGCATTGGCACTAATTGTTGTAGCTCCACCTGTTGAATCGAGATAGGAAGAATCTTCCCATGCTCACAGTAATATTAATTGAGAAAAAAAATTATTGAACATATCCAACACACACAACAACTTCTTTATAATATTTTGCAAAAGGTCAATTCCAAGTACAAACAACACCATGATTTGCGCTAGTGTCAACACGAGTTTCAAGTGGGAGATAATGTATGGTTGAATTTATAGAAAAAATGCTTCATAGGAACCAATCGAATGCTTCGCATAGATTGATATACGATTACATGATCACTAAGTTTATGGCTAAGAATTATTTTGAGTTAAGTATTTCCCCTTTTCTTGGTTTGCACACTATATTTAATGTGGAGCTTGCTAAACAATATTTTCCACCATTTGCAAATGCCTTAGAGTTGGTTGAATACTTGAGCCTTATAGAACTCATTGTTGATTGAATTGAGTAGATGTAAATTGAATGCATCATGAACATGAATATGAAGGGAACCTAGTAGTATACATCGAGTTGACCTATTTAGGAAATGTCCTTTAGTAGGACAAGTGGCTTACCATGAACCATATTTAATATAGGTTTACACATTTGATGGAGGAACACTAGGCCATGGGGACCCTTTCTTCCTAAAGAAAGAAACTAATCCAAGCGGATATTAGTAGTAACCCCCTTTTTATTTTGACTCATAATTTTTCTGGAACTTGATTGTTCGAATACAATTATTTTAGATCACGAATATCTAGTGCATATTTTAGACATTTTCCTTTTATTTCTAGTAGTAATATAGGGGACACAATAAAATTTTGACTTGCGAAACGCATTGAGCATGGACTGAGATTTGTAATAATTTAATAAACGCCATAAATTTTGTTTGAAAAAATTGTGGCCCCATGTAATTTTATTATCACTTAGCCTCGTTGAGGCTCTCATTCCTTCTTCTACATCATTTATAAGGTTAGAATTCTGGATATTTTGTTTTTTTTCATCTTACAACTTCATAATTTATGTTCGAAAGGAATTATTTGCCGCTTATAACAAATTATTTCAAATGAGTGTTGATGTAGACTTCTTACAACACGTCCATGTGGATCACAATGCACAACAGAAACAATAACTCACCAATATCAATGCACAATGTGTAGTAAGGCTCTAAGCTCTCTTAACTTCTCTACCAACTCATTAAATCAGAAAATTTTAATTACAATATCATACAACATCTATGCCCCTGGACTCATGGACTCAGACCGAGGTGGCCTACAATATACAATATTAAAATTACATATTCAAACTCTATTATCTCCTAAATTCTCTTCCTTCTACTCCAACTTTGGTTCCGTGGCCTTTTTTTATTCTCTCTACTCTCTTCACTCTAACTCTTTTCGAGGCTATTTTTCTCTTTGTCTTGATACCCTCTTTTAGATAATTTCTTTACCTCGTCAACTATAAACTTCCTCAAACTTTGTGCCTTTTTCCTTATTAAATTATGGTCTTTTCAATTTAATGAAGAATTCAAAATATCTTTGTATTTCTTATATTTCATCCTCCAAATTGTACAATGGTTTGATCTCTTAGATATGCCATTAAATCTTCTACCTTCTACAATAATCCCTTCATTAAATTTCTTAGCCTTTCAACTGTATGTTCATCCCTATGAAGCTTTACTAGGTTTAGCTTACCAACTGTGTTCCTTTGGTGCTTCAATTCCACTCGTTGGAGTTCCACCCCAACAACTCTATACCAAAATGTGGGCATTGATGGTGTAATTGATCCTCTCCAATCGGTCTTTGTTTTCAAGCGTTCCACTATTAAAACTATGATGCCTCCTCCACTAGTCCTTTGTTGCTTCTCCTGACTCACTATTGGCACTTCCTCGTCAAATCTTCCTTTGATGTAGATTCGGTGCAAACTTTATGCAGAACCTACGATATCCTTTCATTGATGCACTTTCAAACCTAGACTATCAACCTTTCCCTAATGGCACTTCTTCGCAACTCCTAATATTGTTTCATCGATGCACTTTTGGGAAACTAATTTATTCCTTTCCTAGTTTGATCCAATGGATGTGATTCATTTCAACTTTCTAATAGAATATTGTGATTATCCTATATTGATTCTCCCTATTAATTAGAAAAAGTGTAAATTCCTATTCAGTAAATGGTTAAGGTTTCCAATCTACTGTAATTATACTTCTCACACCCAAGTGGCATCCTCAATACCCATGTCTTCCATTAAACTAAGTATTCCTAAGTCTTTTAGATATGGGTGTTCCCAATTGTTCACTCACCCAATATTTCTTCAACTTTAGCTTCTTGCTGCTCCAACATTTGATTACTCCAATATGCAATAAACTCTCTATCCTCCTTTGAAATTCCTTCATGATACTTGTACAAGTTTGCAAAATTAAATATTAGATAAATGTATAATTCTTCAGGAAACTATAACACATATGTATTGTTTGATATTTTCCTAAGAATTTTACTAGGCCCAATCTTGTTCATCTTCAATTTGGTGTATGTTCCTTGTAGGAGCCTCTCCTTTCCCTGCTCCACTAACAGCAAATCAACTTCTGCAAATGCTTTCACATTCATCTTTAGGTGATACTTTTGATTAAAATTTTGACTACTATTATGTAGTTAATCTCGGACTTGATCATCAATCTACTTCATGTGGTCTGCAAATGACTCTACATCTGCACTCTCTGTACTTTTGTAGGTAATGATGCCAAGTCTACAACCCCTCTAGACAATATCCCATTCACAATCTGAAATGAAACTTTCCCAGTCGACCTTTTCACAAAATTATTGTATGCAAACTTAACCTACGCCAAAATATTCTCCCATTTTCCTACCACGTATTCTATCAAACACCTCATCATATTTCCAAGGCTCATGTTCATGATCTCCATCTCACCATCGGTCTCTGGATGATATAAAGAACTAAACTACATTCTCGCATCCAACTTCTTCCATAATTTCTTTTAGAAATTCGCCATAAGCATGTACTATCTCTATCTCAAGTAATACGCCTCGGTAATCCATGTAATCTAACAACTTCATAATTTCTTTTAGAAATTCGCCATAAGCATGTACTATCTCTCTCTGAAGTAATACGCCTCGGTAATCCATGTAATCTAACAACTTCTTTGAAAAATAAAACGACCATATTGGTTTCATCATTTTTTTTCTTACAATGAATTAAATGTGTGATTTTTTAAAATATGTCAACAACTGAACAAATATGATATCATTCCCTCGTTGCGTTATTGACAAGACCAACACAAAATCCATTCCGATGTCCTCCTAAGGTACCTCTAGTATGGGTAACAACATGTACAATCAACGTTTCTTACTTCTCCCCTTATCATGATGGAAAATTCTATAATGTGCCACCCATATTTTTACATCTTCAGCTAATATCGACCAATCATATCACTCCTCTACCAATGCCTTGATTTTATCAGTTCTAAAATGTCCACTCAATCCTCCATTATGCAGTTCTATGATCAAATTATGCCTGGTTGATCCTCTTAGTTATCACAGTTTATGATTCCTAAAGAGTAATCCTTCTTGGATAAAGTAATCCAAGTATGGTATTCTATTCCCACTCCATGGATCCTTGTTGACCTTCCACGCTTCAATAATATTTGGGTTTGTCTCATGCAAACTCTTTACTTTTCTCCAGTCCTATTACCTCCACGGTCATGGTAGATAACATTGTGGCTCTTCTACTCAATGCATCAACTACCCTATTTTACTTTCTTGATATGTGCTTCAATACAAAACTATAACTCTGTAGAAGATATACCCACTTCACGTGTCTCATATTTAATCGTGTATGATTGTTCAAATAACTTAGATTCTGGTGATCAGTGTACATCACAAATGTTTTAGGAAGAAATTATTTCACTTATTCAAATCCTATACGATTAGATAAAAATCTTGTTCATAGAATGAATATTCATACTTAGCATCATTTAAATTCTTACTAAAAAATGGAATCGGTTTTCCTTCTTGAGTCAACCCAGCTCCTATGGTTGTGCCACTAGCATTACAATCAACTTGAAAAACTTTATCAAAAATGGTAATGCCAACATTTGCTTTATTTTTACCTTCTACTTTAACTTTTCAAATTCTCTTTGAGTAGCTACATTCCATTGGAATTCTCCCTTATACAAGTTGTTACTGGTGCACAAATGGCAGTAAAATTCCTTAAAACTTCCGATAAAAACTAGGAAAACCATTGAAAATTCTTACCTCTGTTACATTTTTAGGTACTGACAAATCTATAATTTCCTTCACCTTGTCAAGGTCCATTTTCAACCCGTATTGAGATATTTAAAACCCCAAATATACTAATTATTCCTTCATAAAGATTTTTTTTGTAGATTTATCAACAACTTCTCCTGCTTTAGACATTGTAACACTTGTCTCAAATGTAGAAGATGTTCTTCATTTTTCTTTCTAAAATTCAAAATATCAATAAGATAAGCAACCACAAACATACCCAAACATGGTTTCAACACTTCATCATCAACCTCATAAAATAAGTTGGATCATTTGTCATCGCAAATGGCATGATGAGCCATTCATACAACCCTTCTTTTGTCTTGAATTTGGTTTTCCATTCATCCCCTTCTCTAATTCTTATCTAATTATACTCACTCTTCAAATCAATCTTGGTGAAGTACCTTGCTCCACTCAAGAAATAAAAACAATCATACATTCTCGACAATGGAAATATGTACTTAATTGTAGTCTTATAGATGGCCCTTGAAATGGTTCACATTCTCCATTCTCCTCCTTTGTTTGGTGCAATTAAAATTGATATTTCCCACATACGTAAACTCTTCCTATTCAATCATCTTTCCAATACCTCTTGAACTTATTAGTTCAACTTCTCATTCACCCTAGCTATCATCCTATGTCGTGCCTTGTTCATGCATTTGATGGGATATACTTCTCATAAGTGGTAATCCCTTTGGCATCTACTCATAAATAATGTCTCCAAATTTAGACAACCATGGGAATATTTTCCTTATGTACCTCTTTGCTAAGACCTTTTGGTATGACTACAAAACAAAAGTTCCTTCTCCTTTCTTCTCTCATGAACTACATTGTTGTACACAACATCACCCTTTTCCCAAAACAATTACTAGTACTACCCCCACCACTTCAATTTTAACGGTAACATCCTAGTTTTCTTCCCATCCTTCTTCACCAAAAAACAATGTTCTTATATCGACCACAAATCATATTCTTTTCTTTTTTCCAGTGTCTTCCTAGCAATAGATAATAAGCATCCATGGTTATTACATCACACATCATGCTATAATAATAACTTGCAATCTTAAAATTAATTAAGCAATTTAATTTAGAAACAATTACATGGTTCCCCTTCTACAACCATGAGACTCTATAAGCCCGTGGGTGTGGTCTACACTTCATATTAAACTTCTCTACAACCTCTGTAGATAATTTTTTTTTACTCCCTCCATCTATAATTAGAGAACAACACTTACCTCCAATTCTACACATAGTCTTGAACATGGATTTCCTCTAGTTGGTTAGCAGGTTTTATCACTATCCTTCTAGTCATTAGGTTTCATCCATCTTCTTGATGAGATTCATCATCACTACCACTAGCTTCTGAACTAGTAGTACCTTCATCACCCTTAGTGACATGTGTTATACTCTCATGCCTCTTTGTAGTATGTGGGTATTCAAGACACTCATACGCTTTACTTCTGGGTGTCTAGCATTTATAACAAATTACTACAGTTCTAATTGTTCCCCTGTCTCTAGAGTTTCCTCTACCACTATTTTTTTTTCCTTTGTAGGCTTTGTTGCTCCTTTTGACTCGCCTTGGGTTTGTCTACCACCATTGGTGACTTCATATCTTTTTGTTCTACTGTTTTTTCCTCGACTAGACAAAATATTTCATCTACCTCTAAGTGTTGCTTTTCACGTGTTACTGTGGTTCTTCCTTGACAACTTCTTCCCCGCCTTCAAGGAAAGCTGGTATGCCTCCCTAGTATTTTTAATTCTCACAATACTTAACTCATATTGAATTGCATACTTCAACCCATTTATGTGTCTATCCATAGCTTACTCTCCTTCATCACTAGGTGTATTTTTTAAGGATTATAAAATTATGCTTAAGGGTAGTATTCTAGGCAATTATTTTGGATTGAAAAAAAGATAAATATAGATTGGTAGGCGAATATTAAATACGAAACATACAATTTACTACTAAAACTTGTAAATTTTGGCGAATATTATGATAAGAAAAACACATTTTATTTAAACATAGGCGATATTAGAGATTAAAAATTACCAAATAGGAAATTTATTTTTTGAAAAAATGCCCCAAAAATAGCCAATTACCATATAGTTAATGTGCTAGCTCATTTCTGCTTATAGTTCATGGAACATCGATCTCTACATATAGTTGATGTGCTAGCTCATTTCTGCATATAGTTCATGTGCTAGCTCGCTTCTGCTTATATGGTATAGCCGCGATCTCTGCATACAAGTTTGTGTGATAACACGATCGCTGCACATTTGTTCATTATAATATACTCTATAACAAGGTTGGGTGATCATTGGATCGAACCATGCCTAGCAATTAATTGCTTATATTATTAAATATCAGCAACGATCTCTCAACCCATGCCTAACAATTAATTGTATATATTATTAAATAGCAGTAGCGATCTCTGGGTACAGGGCTGGGCGATCATTGGATCAAGCCATCCCTAGCAATTGATTGTTTATATTATTAAATACCAGCAGCGATCTCTGCGTATAGGGCTGGGCGATCATTGGATCGACCCATGCCTAGCAATTGTTTGTTTATATTATTAAAATAAATAGAAACAGCTATCTCTTAGCTATGACAGTAGCAACGATCCCTATGTTTTGAAATGGGCTGGGCGATCTTAGATCGACCCATGCCTAAAACATTAACTGCTTGTTATATTAAATTGATAGCAATTCCCGCATTTTAGAATGGAGGCGCTTTCTGCTTATTGAACTAAGTTGATGTGTTAGTAACCTCTACGTAGTGAACCAAATTCTTAGTTATATGTTAGCGATTTCAGTCTGGTTTTATAGGGTTCAGATCATATCATTCTCTGCATATTGAATAGAGTTATTAGTTTGTATAAACTCTTCCTCTCTCTATATATATGGCAAAGATGTTAACATTGCTTCAAATAAAATTGTGAAAATAAATTAAAGACATAATATCCATAAATTATGTAGAAAAAGGGATGTTACCTTTAGTATAATCTTAAGTATACTTATTAGGTGTAAGTGATGGAGGAAGTGATTGACCCTAATGTACTTGAGTAATCTCAATGAGTTGTTAATGGAGTGTAGAAAATTTAAGATTAGTTCTTAGTCTCTTAGGTGATATGAGAATAAGACAAGTCCTTGATAATATAAATTTTTAACTAGTGGATTCTTTGCTCAGGGTGGCCTGTAGGTGGTAGAAATATACTTCGGAGCCAAATGCTTGGGAAGAAAGTTGTAGTCAAAGTGGCTTTGTTCTATTTTTCAGTCAAGTGCTCTACATTTTAGTTTTAATATTATTCATCATGTTTTTGAGAAATCTATGTGAAAATATCTTATATACACTCTGTATGGTTGAATTTTCCTTCATACCAAATTATAATGTTACCCAAGAAATGTGTTATGGTTAGGAGTCAATATGTTTAATGAGCACATGAGGAATTATAAAGTGGAAAGTGAATTTAATGACAAAAAGCCACACGTACATATTCATGGTGAATAACCATTTACATAAGTTGTTGGTAACTATTAATGAGTATGTTGTTTAGTAAGTATTGTGAAGGTGAATATTGTGTGGGTATATCCTCATCAAAAGTATCATATTCATTATTATGTGTAGAACTCTATGAGTGGAAGTATATTGAGTAATCAATGACTTTATAAGGGAAGAGTTAATAGAGTTAATATTTTGTATGAAGATATTTACCACAATGGTAAATTTATTATCATGTTTCTAAAAGTAAGGATTAGAAGGCATATTAAATGTTAAGCAAGATGGAGGATATGACCACATCATTTTCATTAATAGAATACAATGAATCTCTCTCGTGGTCTAGTTTGCTTGTGGCTTAAGTGGATTCCTTTTGTCATGTAAGTGTTTATTGGACGAGGAATAATTGGTACGGGCTAATAAGTGTTATGTTGCTTCTATGTTGATCTTGGTTAGTCTTTTCATGGTAAGAAGGAATGGTAAATTGAGATTAAGTAATTATTGAGAAGTATATGAGGAATCTTTATGATTGATGAATGTATGTAGATGTTACTTCTATATGTCCCAAGAGTTGGATCTGCATGTGTGAACTTTACTAATATGAATGAGAATATCATGCTCTTATAAATCTGGTTGGAGACTCATATAATCTTATGACAATGAATAAATAAAAATAAAAGATAGATGTGAATATTTAATTATGATGATTTGTATTATAAAGCTAATGCATGCATTTGGTTGGTGGTCAAAGGAAAAACTTTTACACCTCATTTCCTTAAAATATTAAAAAGGATATTGAGTGTGTTACACAAAATCACAGAGTATGTATATAGTTCCATCTTGGGTTTCCCTCTAAAATATGTTAGGGATTTTATAATCCTATCCCAAGGGTCTTCAACTACTTCATCCTCTTCTTGGAGATGTTCAATTTCCACTTTGTTATCACTAAAATCTTGAGCCTCACTTTTGTCATTTGGGTAGTCATCGAATTCTACCCTGGCTAGGACAACCCTTATTATCTAATTCACTTCCTCAAGTCTACCTTCATCAACAACCCCAACACATGCTCTTTTACCCCTTTCTTGGATAGGTATTCCTTTTTCATCCATAATTTCTTTACTCAAGGGTACCCGCACGAAGCTGGTACCCAAAAACACTGCAATGGCACTGTGTGAATGCAAAAAAAGAAAACACGCACACATGCCTATAAACATGCATATGCGCTCTTGCCTCGGTAATGCCGAGCCTCCACATCGACGAGTTGACATGGATAAAAGAAGTGCATGCACGCTCTTATGCGCGCTGTTGACACTCAATAAAATCTGTGTTGAGGAGGCATCGATTGTCACAAATAATAATTGCAGTGGTAGTTATAAAAATAGGGAATGTAAAGCTCGAAAGTCAGAGTTCATCTATTATCGGCGTGAACAGGATTATAGGTGAAGAAAAGCTGAAGCTCCATACACATTCTTATTGTTGTTTAATGAACTAGAGGACAGGAATACACTTCAGGAATATATCTGTCCTAATTGCAGTCGCAGGTATTCAGCCTTAAATGCATGCAACTGATCAGCCTTACTGAGGATAGTTTTCACTGTGAAAATTGCAATGCTGAAGTCGTTGTTGAAAGTGACAGCAAGAAGCAGAAGCAACAGCCTTACAACGAATACGCCATCCTCCATTCGGCTACGTACTTTTTACAGTTAAGATGGAAAATATCAAGTTGGAAGCAGTTAAATTCTGCATTCAAATATTGGTGACAGAAGTAATGTTGCTAAGGAAATTGATACGGCAGATGAAGACATAGCAAAGGCGTCAAGTCTGTCAAGATGTATCGTATGGGATGTTTGCCAAAAGTCAGAGAGAAAGATCTACGGTCCCTAATCCATCCCGCGTCGTTCACATGTTCGTGAGATAACGTCGGTTAGTGGTCGCGGAACAAAAACCACCATGCAACGTGTCCATTTCTGATGCGTCCGGATACGTGAAAAGTTGTATTGCAAACCACTCCAAGCCCGCGCGGATACCATCCATTGGAAATGTTATAAAAAGGAGGTGGTCACATTTGTAGTATTTGTTTCTTCTTTTGACCAAAGCCGTCACGCTCTCCAAAACCCTAAGCCAAATTCGATGGGGTCTTTGAACGCTGCGATGTGAGCCTGGCCAAAAAGTTTGGTTTTCTATACAGGAGCGAGAAGCTAAAGGCTAAAAGTTTAAAATCAAAGAGATAAGACGCCATTATCCAAGAGCTGGCGAGTCTGCTATTTTTGTCCAATCCATTTCATATGATGAATATTAAAAAGGTTCTTGGAGAATGATGTAACAGGTTTAAGTGAAATGGCCTCATCAGAAAACAATCCTACAGTCTCAAACGTATGGTATATTATGGCTCAATAAAACCAGCTATATTGCAATCAGAATCTCGCCGTTCTTATTCTTAATAATGGGAAAAGCTATTTGAGCCCTAAAAATTCGAAATGGTTTCATGAAACCCTGACAGATATGGATATCAAAGATCCAAATCGAAGAGGATGCAGATTTATTTTCCAAATGGGCAGAGATGTTATATAAAAAGCTGGTACATTTGGTCGAAGAAGTTTTTAGAGTATATCGAGCTTTAGTAGAACGATGTGACCACATCTCTGGGGAGCCACATCTAAATACATTATAGCATAAGCAGAGGCAACTCATCAATCTCCGAAAGCCCAAAATTCCAGGCAGAATATCAACAAGTGGCAGAATATTAAATATCGGTGGAAGAAGTGAATAAATAGAAATAGCTGGCAGCCATCTTTTAGTTTCCGAGAACAACATTCCAGATTTTCCGTCATTTATAGTTTAAAAATTAATTCCTGTAAAGTAACGATTAGTTATTTGATTGTTATTTTAGTATCGGTGGTTTATTTTTAGAAAAATACAGTTAGGGTTTGCTCATAGGGAAAAAATTTGTATAAATTATGCATTTTACAATGTAAAAGGGGTTGGATTTTCGGTAAGGAGAAACCCATTCTGGGTATTTTGAAGGGTTTCAGAAGTTAATAAAGATCTCAGGATTGAACAGATTTTTCTTCAAAGATTCATGTGTTGTTTAAAATTGCAGTCTGTACCATTTCCTTTCTCTACTCGTGCAAGTTTACTTTCTGCGTTATTCCTTTCATTCTGTCGTTTTCTTCTATGCTTAGATGAACGTTCATAATAGATTGAGATTCATGTTTCTATGCCTCGATTTATTCGCTTCTGAGCATCCATTTATTTCTCTAAAATTAGCAGTGGATTCATCTAAAAATTGATGCCCGTTGTTAATGGACTGTCTTTATTTCTTTCCCTATCACCTGCAAAAATCTTATTGACTGTAATAAGACAGCTATCTTGCCTTTGTATGAAAGTATTTGTTTAACTGCTGGTCTATATTTTTCTGTTTTCTCGACTCCATTGCCCAATGGTATCCTGTTCATGTTGATCTAGCCACCTCATTAAAAATCCTTAAGTTTTTATTCATTTTACAAATTGGCCCTTGAGTTTCATTGTCAAACTGCTGTCGTGGTGACATTGGATGGCAGATTTGCCGAGAGAGCCCTCTCTGGCTGAAGGAGGCCAACTTTCAGTCTAAAGATTGGTTTGAAATAGGTTACCTCGGGTTTCTTTGATACAGCCCAAGGAAAATCCGAGTGCTAACATTTTGGCGCCGTTGCCGGGGATCGAAGGTTTCATTTTCCCTGGGTATGAACGACAAAGTTGCAGATTTGATTGTTGATGGTGAACAACGGTCAGATATCAAACAGGCTGTGCATCTTTCACCTGGCGACTCCATCTTCAAAGAATCCAGTTTTCAGAAATTTCATGGCGACTCCACATTAAAGAAATCCAGTTTTGCATTGGTTCACAGGCTAGTCTCCTCAGTTTTCAAATCAGAATCTACAGTTCCAGTATTTCAAGATGGCCTCGTTATTAAGAAGGTATGCTCCTATGAGCAGGTCTCATATTCCCGGTTTTCCGAATCAAATTCCTAAAATAGATTGGCAGTCTTATTTGCCTAAATTCAGAGATGAAAACAATGATAATGCTGCTTTACATTTAATCAAATTTCATGCGCATATACACAAGCTGAAGATTAGGTTTCATGAAGACTGTCTTATGAAGATGTTCATGGCTTCTTTAGAAGGAAAAGCAAGGGATTGGTATGAAAGTTTAAAACCTGGTAGCTTGTTTTCTTTAAAAGATTTTCACATAGCATTTTATGAGCATTATGCAGTAGATTTTCCAGCTTTGTCTTTAGTGGAAGATTGCTGTGATCAGTTTGAGGGTTTCATACAGTACCTCAAAAGTATTGATGAAGATCTGGAATGTATGAATGATGAAGACTTGTCTGAAACATTTTATCATTTTTCTTCGCAAGTCCATGGCCACGATGATCAAGAGAAGCTAGCTATAGATAAGATCAATGAAGAAATAATAGTAGATTCCCATGATCTCTGTTCAGAAACAAATGAAGAATACATTCAGCATCAATCTGCAGAAGAGAAGGAAAACGATAGTTGTTTGATTCAAAAAATGCACAAGCCACCTCCTCTTTTAACAGAAGAAGAAATAGATCGGCTCCTGCAGAGTCATGCTACGACCCCTGCTTATACAGATTTGCAGTCTTCATATAGTCCGGGATATGTAAGTCAATCTTCTTCCAGTTTTGGGCATGTAAATCTGAATTTGAATGATGACAATCATGATGATTTTATGAAGGAATTCATTTTTGAAGACGATCTGCCACAAGAAAATCAGCTATTAGACACCAGTTTCTTTCATCAAAAAGATAGAGCTGTCATATTTAATGATCTTGCAGAGCGTTTGCTATTTGAGGATGCATTAGATTATGAAGATAATCATTCATTTCTGGAAAAGAATGTTAAGGAAGAAAGACTATTCCAGCTCTCCCGCCAAGTTGCAAAAAATCCAAAGGTACTTCAAATAAAATGTATTTTTTTTGATCCTATACTTGAGTATATGAAGAAATTTCTCAGTTTCGATTTGCAGCTGGGTTTTTATTTTGAGAATAAAGATTATCAGTGGTTGCCTATACTGTCATATTTTCTGTTATTGGCTTATTTCGAACACGGTGAAAGAGTCAGATTTTTTGGACATTTAATGGATTGGCTTCATTGGTGTTTCCGAATTACTTGATTGATGGAAAGTCTTTGACATTCTAAAGGTAGGGTAGGTAGGAGAAATAAGTTTTCCACGCAAGCAGTCTTCAGTATGTACAGTGGTGTTTTCAGTTCAGTTTCAGCATGTGAGTTTTCAGTTTTCTATAGTTAAATGGTTTTCAGTTACAGTTTTGGATAGAGGACTGGTTACAGGATACAGGATATAATATACAGGACACAGGTTACAGGTTGCAGTTGTCAGGATTGGGAGCCGCCCAATGGTCAGGCACATGGTCTACGGTGTTCTTTGCTGCCTCGCTGGGAGGACAGCATCCCCAGTAGGAGCCAGTTGTTGACACTCAATAAAATCTGTGTTGAGGAAGCATCGATTGTCACAAATAATAATTGCAGTGGTAGTTATAAAAATAGGGAATGTAAAGCTCGAAAGTCAGAGTTCATCTATTATCGGCGTGAACAGGATTATAGGTGAAGAAAAGATGAAGCTCCATACACATTCTTATTGTTGTTTAATGAACTAGAGGACAGGAATACACTTCAGGAATATATCTGTCCTAATTGCAGTCGCAGGTATTCAGCCTTAAATGCATGCAACTGATCAGCCTTACTGAGGATAGTTTTCACTGTGAAAATTGCAATGCTGAAGTCGTTGTTGAAAGTGACAGCAAGAAGCAGAAGCAACAGCCTTACAACGAATACGCCATCCTCCATTCGGCTACGTACTTTTTACAGTTAAGATGGAAAATATCAAGTTGGAAGCAGTTAAATTCTGCATTCAAATATTGGTGACAGAAGTAATGTTGCTAAGGAAATTGATACGGCAGATGAAGACATAGCAAAGGCGTCAAGTCTGTCAAGATGTATCGTATGGGATGTTTGCCAAAAGTCAGAGAGAAAGATCTACGGTCCCTAATCCATCCCGCGTCGTTCACATGTTCGTGAGATAACGTCGGTTAGTGGTCGCAGAACAAAAACCACCATGCAACGTGTCCATTTCTGATGCGTCCGGATACGTGAAAAGTTGTATTGCAAACCACTCCAAGCCCGCGCGGATACCATCCATTGGAAATGTTATAAAAAGGAGGTGGTCACATTTGTAGTATTTGTTTCTTCTTTTGACCAAAGCCGTCACGCTCTCCAAAACCCTAAGCCAAATTCGATGGGGTCTTTGAACGCTGCGATGTGAGCCTGGCCAAAAAGTTTGGTTTTCTATACAGGAGCGAGAAGCTAAAGGCTAAAAGTTTAAAATCAAAGAGATAAGACGCCATTATCCAAGAGCTGGCGAGTCTGCTATTTTTGTCCAATCCATTTCATATGATGAATATTAAAAAGGTTCTTGGAGAATGATGTAACAGGTTTAAGTGAAATGGCCTCATCAGAAAACAATCCTACAGTCTCAAACGTATGGTATATTATGGCTCAATAAAACCAGCTATATTGCAATCAGAATCTCGCCGTTCTTATTCTTAATAATGGGAAAAGCTATTTGAGCCCTAAAAATTCGAAATGGTTTCATGAAACCCTGACAGATATGGATATCAAAGATCCAAATCGAAGAGGATGCAGATTTATTTTCCAAATGGGCAGAGATGTTATATAAAAAGCTGGTACATTTGGTCGAAGAAGTTTTTAGAGTATATCGAGCTTTAGTAGAACGATGTGACCACATCTCTGGGGAGCCACATCTAAATACATTATAGCATAAGCAGAGGCAACTCATCAATCTCCGAAAGCCCAAAATTCCAGGCAGAATATCAACAAGTGGCAGAATATTAAATATCGGTGGAAGAAGTGAATAAATAGAAATAGCTGGCAGCCATCTTTTAGTTTCCGAGAACAACATTCCAGATTTTCCGTCATTTATAGTTTAAAAATTAATTCCTGTAAAGTAACGATTAGTTATTTGATTGTTATTTTAGTATCGGTGGTTTATTTTTAGAAAAATACAGTTAGGGTTTGCTCATAGGGAAAAAATTTGTATAAATTATGCATTTTACAATGTAAAAGGGGTTGGATTTTCGGTAAGGAGAAACCCATTCTGGGTATTTTGAAGGGTTTCAGAAGTTAATAAAGATCTCAGGATTGAACAGATTTTTCTTCAAAGATTCATGTGTTGTTTAAAATTGCAGTCTGTACCATTTCCTTTCTCTACTCGTGCAAGTTTACTTTCTGCGTTATTCCTTTCATTCTGTCGTTTTCTTCTATGCTTAGATGAACGTTCATAATAGATTGAGATTCATGTTTCTATCCCTCGATTTATTCGCTTCTGAGCATCCATTTATTTCTCTAAAATTAGCAGTGGATTCATCTAAAAATTGATGCCCGTTGTTAATGGACTGTCTTTATTTCTTTCCCTATCACCTGCAAAAATCTTATTGACTGTAATAAGACAGCTATCTTGCCTTTGTATGAAAGTATTTGTTTAACTGCTGGTCTATATTTTTCTGTTTTCTCGACTCCATTGCCCAATGGTATCCTGTTCATGTTGATCTAGCCACCTCATTAAAAATCCTTAAGTTTTTATTCATTTTACAAATTGGCCCTTGAGTTTCATTGTCAAACTGCTGTCGTGGTGACATTGGATGGCAGATTTGCCGAGAGAGCCCTCTCTGGCTGAAGGAGGCCAACTTTCAGTCTAAAGATTGGTTTGAAATAGGTTACCTCGGGTTTCTTTGATACAGCCCAAGGAAAATCCGAGTGCTAACACGCGCAGACGTTGTTAATGCATATGCAAAAAGGAGCACATGCATGCATGCGTTGTTAATGCATACGCAAAAAAAAGGCATGCACGCGTTTTTAACCTGTATGCAAAAAATATGCATGCGCGCCCCTGCATAATTTTTCCGCCATTAATTCACCAATGTTTACCCCATTTAATGCCAAACATTCAATACTTCATGAATATTTGCATACATTGGACTATACTTCAAAAGTGGCTAAATTAATGGCTAAAGAGAGGGGGTTTAAGGCTCCTAGGGATTAAAGTGTTTAGGACATAAGGTTTAAGGTCTTAGGGATTTGGACTTTAAGGAGTGTGGGTTAGGTTGTTTAGGAGTTAGGGTTGTGGGATTATAGGTTGATTGGTTCAACGGTTTAGCGGTTAAGGGATCTAGTGCTTTAGGGAGACTGAGAGGTAGAGAGAGATAGAGAGAGAGGAGGGTGAGAGAGAGAGAGGGAGTGAGAGAGAGATGGGATATGGGAGAGATAGAGAGAAAGAGATCATGGGGTTAAGAGGGGGGGGGGCAGTAGCATCCCACATCATACTTGCAGGGGTCGCGCTCGGTGCAATGCTACACGGGATTTGAAATGTAAACATGATTAGAGGGTGAAAGAAGAGGATTGAGACCTAAATTAACATTTCATAGCTCAGGATCTATGATATGGAGATGAAATGATTTGGGCCCTAGGCCCTAAGTCATTTGTATATGTTTTTTTTTCACACCAAAGATGGCCCATAGGGCCTCAAACATGGTTGAGTAAGGAAATAATACAAAAAAAACCCTCTCATAAGTCCAAATTTCAAAAAAAAATTGTAAGGGGTCCCTGGATTTTCCATAGGGGGGTGTTGTGGTCACAACAGTGGGATACATGAGCCATGAGTAGGTTTTGTAAACTGAAACAAGGGCTTTAAGCGCTAAATGACCCTCTCAACCTCAAGTGCCATGATTAAAACCTAAAACCACAACGTGAGCCCTCTATAAGGCATCTTTGGCATCAAAGTTGAATGTGAGTGCCATTACAATGTCTTGGGAATCATGTACGAGTATTAAACAAGATCATTTATCACTAATATTTTCTTCTTAGGCATATGGACACCATTATTATTACACAAAATCACTGACTTGTATTATCCTCATGTACATATAAATCTTCATCCTTTTAACCATAAATCCATGACCCCCAAATATCAATCACCAAACCCTTGACCATTATGCCGTATCTACTGCAATCCCTAGTCCCTAGTAAAACTAACCATCATAAATCTTGGTCCACTATAATTCTAAACTAGTATAGCCCCTAAAACTCCTAAATACTAACACATAATGATATATATCCCTTAACCCCTATAACCCTAACTATGTAATCCTAACCTCGAAAGTGTCTAGTAAAATAAAATTAACCCCTAACCCTTATAATCTCCAATTCCCATCAACCCTAAACTCTATCATCAAACACCCAACCCTTAAAACCTCTAACCCATATCCAGTGTAGAGAGATAGTGAGAGAGAGAGAGACCTGAACCTTGGGCCCTAAAGGAATATTCTATCCAAAAGGAGCTATGATGATTTTCACCACTAACCACACATGACCTCTTAATGGTATCATTGGCCTCTGATTAGGGATGTTGATACCATGAAGTGATTTTGATAAATATGTATGTGCCTAATTGAGGCTTTCAGAATGATGTTTTATGGAAGAATATTGTGACTTTGGCCATAAAGAAACCATTTAGACATCCAAGGCCATGAACAATGTCTAAAAGCACCAAACAAGACTTTACAGGGGTATCCATTGTGCTAGATGTATCCAAGTCTTGGGGAGATAGGGAATTGGACATGGTCAAGGGAGGAGACCCAATCATGACGAGGACAATGATGATGATGATGATGATGAAGATGGAAATGATGATGATGATGATGATGAAGAAGATCATAATGAATATGTTGATGATGATGATGAGGAAGAGGGCAATGACGATGATGATGATGATGATGATGATGATGATGACGACGATGATGAGGAAGAGGATGAGGAGGAGGAGGAGGAGGAGGAGGAGGAGGAGGACGACGATGACGACGACGATGACGTTGATGATGATGATGATGATGATCAGGATGATCAGGATGATATATCATCATCATCATCATTGTCGTCATTGTCTTCTTCATCATCATCATTAGCATCATCATGATATTCATCACCATAACATCAATAACATCAATAGGGCCATGCGCTACTACTTCAATCCCAGCTTATAAATTTGCATAATCGAGAACCAAACGTCACTGTTATGGATCTACTTTTTTTCTTTACGCTGCTTCTCCTTTATTCCCTTCTATGGCTACTTCCTCCTGTCCCGCCTCACATACAATATTTACATATTTCACATGGCTAGAGGAATTCCAATAGATAGCAAGACTGTTCAGCTTCCAGCGTTTTAGGTTTACATTCTTACCAAGGAACCGTTTCATCTTTTATTTGAGTCGTTATTCACTTAGTATATACGTTGGAGTCATAACACTATTAACCATTCCTGGAGTAGGTGTAGCATCCCAACCTTCTAATATCTTACGCCAATCAATTATCAAAGTCGCATCATTGTTCATCCTTCATTCAGTAGGTGTACCATCCCACCTGCTAATCCAATGATTGGCATTCGGGGCATCCCAATCCAACGAATCCTCTGCCTTCTTCGCAACATTGTCATAATTCTGAGCTTGGTCCCATCGATTCCTTCGGTTCCAGGAAAGCTATGCCACTAGGGCCTGAGTGACCCCATCTTTATCCTTCACCTTATGTTCATCCTCTTCCTGGTGCTTCTTTGCAACTAGCCTTATGGTTTATTCCTTTACCCTCTTGAGGGCCTCTACTGCATGAATCAACATAAGTCCAGATAGTGGCATCGGGGTTCTTGTCACCCATGGTGAAAGCATCATTTATGTCAATGAAATTATCTCTATTAAGCCTCCTTTTCCTATATTTGGATTCTCTATTGATAATCTCCTAGGGTTTCTTGAATGCCAAGTCATCCTCCTCCTCCCTACGCTTCTCAGTAAATCCTTGAGCATTGGTTTAGGCGCAGTGTAAAAGGCGAATTTGCGGGCAACCTATGCTACAAGGTCATTCCCTTGTAGTGAGAGAGAGAGAGAGAGGGACATAGGGGGGAGAAAGAGTGGAGGGGGGTTATGTAGAGAGAGAGAGATAATGATTATAGAGAGAGAGTGAGAGGATGAGGATTAGGGGGAGAGGGGAGCATGGTTAAGGATATAGTGAGAGAGGGAGGAGAGGATGGAGGGCGATTAGGAAGATATGGGAGAAGTGAGAGGGAGAGGACGATGGTTATGATTAGGGAGATGGATATAGGAGGGAGAGCGAGAAGGAGAGGAAGTTTAGGTAAAGAGGAGGGAGAGGGAGAAGAAGAGGAAGTTTAGGTAGAGAGGGATATAAAGGAGGATTAAAGGGAGAGAGAGAGAGAGAGAGGGGTTGAAATGGGGTGGAGGGAAGGAGGGTTAGGGTGGGAGAGGGAGAGAGTAGATCAGGGTTAGGGAGGGGCACAAACATAGAAAGGAGAGGAGGTGGATTAGAGTTAGGGAGAGGGGCGGTAGGGGGGGGTTGAGATAGATGAAGATGACATCAAAGCTACATTTCGGATTAGTAAACAAATGCGCGTGTGTGCTATTAGCATGTGCATGCTTTTAGTGCATACGCTTGTATTTAAAACAACGCGTACGCGCTGTTTAAGTTTCTAAATTTTGGCAGGCAATTCCTTTCCCACCAATGTGGTGGATGACTTGGGCACTTTGGTTTTAGGTTCGGGTTTCCCAACCAAGTGGCTTGGACTATGTTATAACAAAATACATCTTATTCTATAACTTCTTCTATTTCGAGCATGATTATGTGTATGCTACACTTGTCCACTGCTGATGAAATTGCACACACTTGTAGAACTATGTGTGCAGATTCTGAATATGTAATTTTTTATTAAATCTATTATTTGTTTCTATTTTTTAATTAATTTTAATTGCACTAATGTCAATCTTACACAAAAAGTAGGTTATTTCTTTCGTCTATAACTTTTGATTGGCTCACCTATTTTGAAAATGGAAAAGAACCCGCACAAGTACATGCAAAGACCTACATCCTAAAAAAAAAAAAAGTTCATTGATTATGTTAAGACCATGATGTCGGGGACTAATGCTCGACCTAGTCATTTTAGGGTTTGGCTGACTTCCTTAATTAAAAATAAATAAAACTAACATAAATAATTATGGAAAAATAGTGCTGCACTAGAACGACCTCTTATCTACGACTGTATATAATTTTTTTCACAAAATTCCAGTATTTGCATACCAAACCAGGGGACTCAGGCAAACATATTCATTATGTTTTCTTAAAAAAATAACATACCAACCTTAGGAAAAACCCCTTTTTTGGGAGTTATACTTAATTTCCATAAATAATATTTACATATTTCGGAAGGTAATCCGATTGTCTACCTTTCATCTTCTTGCGCCATATTCCAAAAATTTGTGTAGGTAGCTCTAATATTGCTTTTTGACATTCACATTTATGTTTTTCTAGGAGTCCATTGCGACTAACTCGTCATGAGTGGCTAGCATTAGCTTGCACCAGCCCTCAAACCCTTCTCTTTACAATTCTACCAAGCAACCTTATTTATTAAAACTATAACTTTCGTAGAACAATTCTACCCAATGCTTCCCCGATATGGAATTGTTCACTCACTAGACACAACTTGCTCTCATACCACTTGATGCAGACTACCTACAACATGACCCTACCGATCATAATGCAGAACAGAAACAACAAAGGACACCCACATAGAGAGAAAAATAACTCACCACTATCAATAAATGTGCAATAAGGCTCTAAGGTCTCTCAACCTCTCTACAAATTCATTAACTCAAGAAATTTAATTACAATCAACATTTATGCCCCTGGTCCCAGTCTCAGGTGGCCCACAATAAACAATATTATAACTACATATTCAACTTATGTTCTCTTCCTTTTACTCCAATGATTTCTCTGTGGCCATTTTTTCTTGTCTCTGTTGTATGTTCTTTTCAATCTAACTCTTCTTTGGGGACGATTTCCTCTTTTTCTTTCTCCCCTCTTCTAGAGAATTTCTCTACCACCTCAACTAGAAACTTCCTCAAGCATCACACACTCTTCCTTATTAACTTTTTTTTCTTTTAAATTTAATGAAGAATTCAAAATATATTCTAGGATTATTTAAATGCATACCAACTAGCCATTATACATATATATATATATTATTAGTTGAAATAAAAAGTAATATTGGACAAGAAGTTTTAGAAAAGAGCTCATATAGCGATATGTGGGTGTGAGCATAATAGTTTGGGTGATAAAAATAAGGTGCGGTCTCATTCAAAGTAAACCAAGCTAAATGATTCGAATATTATAAGATAAGCAATACATTATAAATGGAGTTAAAAGTTACCTGAAAATCAACCAATTGGACTTTAGGGTTTTGGATAATGGCGTTAACAACAAGGGGGAGCCAAGCTAGTTAAAAACTATGAGCTAACTCGGAGGGAAGTGATTGATGAGATCCGGAATAACTCCAGAAGATCTCTCTGTAGTTTGGTTGTGGTTAAAGCTAGTTAAAAACTTAGTCCAAGATATTGATTGAGAGGAGGGTGACTGGTGTAGCTGCCATTTGTCAACTTGGGTAAAAGGTGGTGCAAATGAGCCTTCTTCATGTTGAATTTTTCTGCCTATTTAAATAGACATAATATCGCTGCATGTTGGGGGAAGGTGGGTGAGAAGTGATCTCCGTAGTTTCGACCTCTGCGGTAGGTGTGTTAGAAGTGATTCTCTGCATTGAGCTAATGATCTATGCTTTAAGAGATGGCCTCTGCGATCAAAGTAAAGGATCTCTGCGGTAAGAACTGAGTTTACATGCCATCGATTTTATTTGGGGGACATCAACTGAGAGGACCGGCCCAGTTCCTTGGTTGTCCATTTTTACCTCGCAACGACTTCTGTCAAAAAGGATGATGGGAGGCCTCAATAGAGAGGACCGACCCGACTCTAGTTCAAGTGAATTATTTCCTGATGTTGCATGTTGTTTGACAAAATCGTTAATGGAACATCGATCTCTGCATATAGTTGATGTGCTAGCTCGTTTTTGCATATAGTTCAAGTGCTAGCTCGTTTCTGCTTACAGTTAATGGGATAGCCGCGATCTCTGCCTATAATTTTGTGTGATAGCATGATCGCTGCACATTTGTTCATTATAATATACTCTACAACAGGGTTGGGCGACCATTGGATCGACCCATGCCTAGCAATTAATTCTTTATATTATTAAATATCAGCAACGATCTTTGCGTAATGGGATGGGTGATCATTGGATCGACCCGCGCCTAGCAATTGATTGTTTATATTATTAAATAGCAGGAGCGATCTCTACGTACAGGGCTGGGAGATCATTGGATCGAGCCATCCCTAGCAATTGATTGTTTATATCATTAAATATCAGCAACGATCTCTGCGTACAGGGCTGGGCGATCATTGGATCAACCCATGCCTAGCAATTGTTTGTTTATATTATTAAAATAAATAGAAACAACGATCTCTTAGCTATGACAGTAGCAACGATCCCTATATTATGAAATGGGCTGGGCGATCTTAGATCGACCCATGCCTAAAACATTAAGTGCTTGTTCTATTAAATTGATAGCGATTCCTTCATTTTAGAATGGTAGCGCTTTCTGCTTATTGAACTAGGTTGATGTGTTAGTAACCTCTACGTAGTGAACCAAATTCTTAGTTATATGTTAGCGATTTTAGTCTGGCTTGATAGGGTTTAGATGATAGCATTCTCTGCATATTGAATAGAGTTATTAGTTTGTATAAACTCTTCCTCTCTCTCGCTATATATATGGCAAAGATGTTAACATTGCTTCAATAAAATTGTGAAAATAAATTAAAGACATAATATCCATAAATTATGTAGAAAAGGGGACGTTACCCTTAGTATAATCTTAAGTTTACTTATGGGGTGTAAGTGATGGAGGAAGTGCTTGACCCTAATGTACTTGAGTAATCTCAATGAGTTGTTAATGCAGGGTAGAAAATTTAAGATTAGTTCTTAGTTTCTCAGGTGATATGAGAATAAGACAAGTTCTGAATAATATAAATTTTTAACTAGAGGATTCTTGGCCCAGCGGGGTGGCCTCTTGGTGGTAGAAATATACACTAGAAAGTTGCAGTCAAAGTGGCTTTGGTCTATTTTTCAGTCAAGTTCTCTACATTTTAGTTTTAATATTATTCATCAAGTTTTTGAGAAATTGTGAAAATATCTTATATACACTCTGTATGGTTGATTTTTCCTTCATATGGAATTATAATGTCACCCAAGAAAAGAAATGTGTTATTGTTAAGACTCATATGTTTAATGAGCACATCAGGAATTATAAAGTGGAAAATGAATTTAATGACATAAAAGCCACATGTACATATTCATGGTGAATAACCATTTACATAAGTTGTTGGTAACTGTTAATGAGTATGTTGTTTAGTAAGTATTGTGAAGGTGAATATGGTATGGGTATATCCTCATCAAAAGTATCATATTCATTATTATGTGTAGAACTCTATGAGTGGAAGTATATTTAGTAATCAATGACTTTATAAGGGAAGAGTTAATAGACTTAATATTTTGTATGAAGATATTTGCCATGATGATAAATTTATTATCGTGTTTCTAAAAGTAAGGATTAGTAGGCATATTAAATGTCAAGCAAGATGGAGGATATGACCACATCATTTTCATTAATAGAATACTATGAGTCTCTATGGTTGTATAGTTTGTATAGTTTGCTTGTGGCTTAAGTGGATTCCTTTTGTTATGTAAGTGTTTATTGGATGAGGAATAATTGGTACGGGCTAATAAGTGTTATGTTGCTTCTATGTTATTCTTGGTTATCCTTTTCATGGTAAGGAGGAATGGTAAATTGAGATTAAGTAATTATTGAGAAGTATATGAGGAATCTTTATGATTGATGAACGTATGTAGATGTTACTTCTATATGTCCCAAGAGTTGGATATACAAGTTAATTATATTCTTTTATCTCATGTATAATTGAACTTTAGTAATATGAATGAGAATATCATGCTTTTATAAATCTAGTTGGACACTCATATAATCTTATGACAATGAATAGAGAAAAATAAAAGATAGATCTGTAAATATTTAACTATGATGATTTGTATTATAAAGCTAAGGCATGCATTTGGTTGGTGGTTAAACGAAAAAAGTTTACACCTCATTTCCTTAAAATATTAAAAAGGATATTGAGTGTGTTACACAAAATCACAGAGTATGTATATAGTTTCATCTTGGGTTTCCCTCTAAAATATGTTAGGGATTTTATAATCCTATCCCAAGGGTCTTCAACTATTTCATCCTCTTCTTGGAGATGTTAAACTTCCACTTCATTATCACTAAAACCTTGATCCTCACTTGAACCTTTTGTCATTTTAGTAGTCTCAACGACTTCTATCCTTGCTAGGACAACCCTTATTATCTAATTCACTTCCACAAGTCTAGCTTCATCAACAACCCCAACACATGCTCTTTTGCCCCTTTCTTGGACAAGTATTCCTTTTTCATCCATAATTTCTTTACTCAAACCCTTCTCTTTACAATTCTACCAAGCAATCTTATTTATTAAAAATATAACTTTTGTAGAACAATTCTACCCAACGCTTCCCCCAGATGGAATTGTTCACTCACTAGACACAACTTGCTCTCATACCACTTGATGCAGACTACCTACAACATGACTCGGCAAATCATAATGTAGAATAGAAACAACAAAGCGCACACACATAGCGTGAAAAATAACTCACCACTCTCAATATACAATGTGCAGTAATGCTCTAAGGTCTCTCAACCTTTCTACAAATTCATTAACTTAGAAAATTTAATTACAATCAACATTTATGCCCCTGGTCCTAGTCTTGGGTGGCCCACAATATACAATATTAGAATAACATATTCAACTTATGTTCTCTTCCTTTTGCCCCAGTGGTTTCTCTGTGGCCATTTTTTCTTATCTCTGTTGTATGCTCTTTTCAATCTAACTCTTCTTTGAGGATGATTTCCTCTTTTTCTTTCTCCCCTCTTCTAGAGAATTTCTATACCACCTCAACTAGAAACTTCCTCAAGCTTCACGCACTCTTCCTTATTAGCTTCTTGTCTTTTAAATTCAAGCTTCACACACTCTTTCTTATTAACTTCTTGTCTTTTAAATTCAATGAAGAATTCAAAATATATTCTGGAGTTATTCAATCCCAACCTCCAAATCACACACTTATTTGATCTCTTGTACATCTTCCATTAAATCATGTACCTTCTACAATAACCCCTTCATTAAATTTGTTGGCCTTTTAGATCTATGTTCATCCCTGTGAAGTTTTACTGGCTTCGACTTGTGAACTTTGTTCCTTTGGTGCTTCAATTCCACTCATCGAACTTCCACACCAATAACTCTGTACCAAAATGACATCTTTGATGGTTTAATCACTCCCCTACAATTGGCCTCCCTTTGTGATGTTTCCATTATTAAAACTCAATACGCTAACATGTGTCCAATCGATCTTCCTCCACTAGTCCTTCGTTGCTTCTCCTAATTCGTTGTCGAGTCTTCCTCCTCTTCCTCCTCAGACCTTCCTCTAGTGCGCATTCAGTGAAAAGACAATTCAAAAACATCTCATACACTTTCATTGATGCACTCTTTGACCTCGACTCTCGGCCTTTCCCCAATAGCACTTCTTCGCAACTTGTGATATTCTTTTGACGACACACTTTTGGGAAACTCTACTATGATTTTCTTGGTCCGATCCAATGGTTGTGATTCATTCCGACTTTCTAATGGATGGTTGCAATGCTCTTGCATCAAGTATAGCTAGCACATTTCTCATTACCACCTTTCTAGCTACTTTCTATTACTTTTCATTTTACATTCTTCTTTTATGAGATTATTTAATACAAAGCTCTACATTGTCTTTATGTGTTTTCATTGATATTGGTGCCTTCATTTTTCTCCACATAAACATAATCTTGATCTATAGGAACATGAAAACATGGAACACAATCAAGACATTCAACAACACATAGGAATTAAACAATAACATTTCTAAGTGATGAAGAAATGAAGCATAGAAACAACTAAAGCAATACTAATAGAGTAATGTATAATGATCAATATAATTTAATATTACAAGTATTATATCTTGGAGTGTTTGTTTCAGAGGAGTCTATTTATTCTACGTTTTCGACTTTTCCAAGTTTTTACGTGTTTAAATTGTGTTTTGGAATCCATAAATAGGTTCAACACCCTGAATACCACCTTAGCACCCAAATTATGCAATTTCCATAGCTAATATTTGTGTTTCTAAGATTTTTAAAAAAATTTCACTCGGAATAGAAACAAAATAAGATGGAGATATGCTCAGAAAAAAATTAAAAAACATAGAATATTTAAACTACACTCTATGTTACCATGAACATATTGTTTCTATTGGTATCACAATGAGATATGATTAGATATAACAATTATTTATTAGCATCTTCTTATCTATGACCTTATATTATCCTATTTTTTATAATATATTTTTTATTATTATTTATAATCAAAAGGCACTAAAACATATTGATGTGGGGCTGGTGCAAGCTAATGCTAGCCACTCATGACGCGTTGGTCACAATGGACTCCTGGAAAAACAGAAATCTGAACGTCAAAAAGCAATATTAGAGCTACCTACACAAGTTTTTGGAATATGGCACAAGATGATGAAACATAGACAATCGGATTACCTTCCAGAATATATAAATATTATTTATGGAAATTAAGTATAAACCAAAAAAAGGGGTTCTCCTAAGATTGGTATGTTATTTTTTTAAGAAAACATAATGAATATGTTTGCGTTAGTCCCCTTGTTTGGTATGCAAATGGTGGAATTTTGTGAAAAAAATTATATAGAGTTGTAGATAACATGGCATTCTAGTGCAGCGCTATTTTTCCATATTTATTTATGTTAATTTTAATTTTTTTTTAATTAAGGAAGTCAACCAAGCCATAAAATGACTAGGTCAAGAGTTAGTCCCCGATATCATGCTCTTAACATAATCAATGAATTTTTTTTAGGATGTAGGTCTTCGTGTATACTTGTGCCGGTTCTTTTCTGTTTTCAAAATAGGTGAGCAAATCAAAAGTTATAGATAAAAGAAATAACCTACTTTTTGTATAAGATTGACGTTAGTGCAATTAAAATTAATTAAAAAATAGAAACAAATAATAGATTTAATAAAAAATTACATATTTGGAATCTGCACACATAGTTCTACAAGTGTGTGCAATTTCATTAGTAGTGGACAAGTGTAGCATATGTAGAATCATGCTCGAAATAGAAGAAGTTATAGAATAAGATGTATTTTGTTATAACACAATCCAAGCCACTTGGTTTGGCAACCCGAACCTAAAACTATAGCGGCCAAGTCATCCACCACGTTGGTGGGAAAGGAATTGCCCACAAAAACATAGAAATTTAAATGGTGCATGTGCATTATTTTAAATGCATGTACGCACTAAATGGCACGTACACGCTATTTAGTGCATACGCTCTATTTAGTAAAATCAAACCAATCCATAGCTCAATTGCACATATGCA